>OY986435.1:126079254-126204405 GCA_963920525.1 Dichetophora obliterata
AATAACTAAAGGTCCATATAGCTTACAACAATCTACCAAATGCAGCAAACCATGAATGTTAAAACTAACTAAATGATTCCCAAAAAGTTCTCCGAATTTATCTACAAATTCTTTTAATATTTCCTCAGCTACATAACATTCCGTCCTGCATGTGTTTTCACAAGAAAGAAGTCTAATTCCTGCATGCAATACAAGAAAATTATAATAAATGTCGCTACTTATATTATCTTTCAGTACATATATTCCTAGGTACAAAAGGAATTGCCTAAACTCTGTTGACTTCCAATTGTTGACTTCATCAAAATTCCTGCAGACCCTACCAAATTCTGTAGGAACGAAATTTGAAACAAACTTAATTCGTTCGTTCATTTCCAACTTGTTTCCCATTTTTAAATGCAGCCGCACTAACTTTTTTACAACCCCTAAATGTACCAAGTTCATTGGGTCTAAAGGAAATTGTGAAACCATACCTATCTGAGCCTTTTCTAATACGGTCTCATGTTGCCTAAATATTTCACTATGATGAACAAGATCTACTCTATTTTTAAATGAAAGGTCTGTTCTTAAACTAGAAGCACTTTTTGAAAAGGAAACCCTATGGTGACTGTAGTTCCCTACCTGACAGCATTTGGGACAACTATTTTTTCCAGTGAATGACTGGACACCTGTAACAAAAGCTCGAGCAGGTGAGTCACAACAAAAGAGCCTAACATCAAATTTCCTTATAACTCCATCTACCTTAATACCATTACTTTTTAAAAGTATTACTTCATTAGAAAAATCCTTTAAAAAGTCATTGACATGACAAGGTTTCTCCGTGCCTGAAAAGCAGGCAATCGTAAATGGGCACTCTTGCGGAAATCCAACAATTGCTCCAATAATAGGCCATAAGACTCTACTAGAGCTGTGAAATAGTTTTAAGCCATCAATACCTACGTCAATTGAAACTTCACTTGTATCTTTAAGAAATGGAAAGGAGTTTTCTTGAAAAAATTCTTGAATTCCTATATATAAAAACTCTCCATCTGGCATACTTTCTACCTCAACTTTTTTCCTATTTGTCCTAAAAAGACCTTTAGCTGACAGAGGCAAATAGTCAAGACCTATTTTTTTTTAGTGTTTGAAGTAGATCAGAAACAACGTTTTGTGAAACTTTGTTTCTGATTGCCCAGGACCTTATTTCTGCTACCTTGTCTACGTTAGCTTGCTCATCAAAACAAATATTATCACTTAAATCGTCCCTACTGCTAACGCTACTATTACAATCTCTGTCATGTTCTACGTCCACTTGCATTTCTACGTCCACTTGCATTTCTACGTTGACTTCATTTAATATGTCCACTTCCATCCCTACGTCCACTAAATTTTCTTCGTCCACTACAATTACCATGTCTACTTGCATACCTATATTAGAAGCACTTTGTCCACAGTCTGTCCGTCCACTCACACCACAATTTTGATCCACATTTGAGCAATTAATAATCCTTCTATATGCTTCTGCACTAGCAAGGAAATTTTTTTTTTCTTCATATAAAAGATTTTAAATTGTTCTTTTGCTCATTTTTTCACTTTTAATATTATTCTTTTATTTCCGCTTTAATTTATTATTTATATCAATTATTTTATTTTATTTATCCAAAACTGCCTTGTGTTGCACCGCACGCTTTGTTTTAATTGTTTAAATTTTTATTTTGCACCGCACGCTTTGTTTTAGTTTACATTTTTATTTTGTTCGTTCAGTTTATTGAAATCACACAAAAGAGCAAGGCATACATACACATACAACTTTCCTTGTCAATCTCGAAATAATACCTTAAACGTGTGTTAGTGCAAACATTTTTTTTATCATAGTGTTGGTAAACTTGTTACAGCTGTCCAGCTGGGTAATCTATATGTTTTAACCAGAACAAAGTTATAATAACTAAGTGTTATTATGTATAAATTCTGAAATGCTCGATAAAAGGTAATAAATTCTTTCATTAAATTATAAAAATTATTGTGAAAATAATTTGTGGCGTCATTTACTTTTGTTTGCTCTTTTTCGGTGTGTTCTTCGTTTTCGTTGTGTTTTTGGCGTAGAGAGGATTTTCGTTCAAACTATTTGTGTTCTATCTCTAGTGTTTTAGCGGCCATGTCCGAACAAATGTAATTAAGAATTGTAAGCGGACTTCGGAGGCCTCTCAGCTACATTGTATTTAAGAAATAATTGGCTACGTCATGTGTCCATTTACCACTGGGTTGTTTTGTGTAAGACACAAAATGTGCCTTAGTTTGTTGCTTAATATTTAATAGAAACTGATCTCAAAATGTGATTTAATTGTACAAGTATATGAAAACATAAGTAATTTTTTGTGTTAGATTCGTTAAATTAGAATAATTAATGTATTTTAAATTTGTATAAACCTGTGAAGTAAATTGTTTTTTGAAAATGAAATAGTTTTGTATTTTTAAAAACCTAATAAATCTGGTGCATTTTTTTCGGAAAAGCGCATTTTTTTCGCCGTTTTAGTGGATTTTAGAATTAAAAAGTTGGGAGCACTGGAAATACGTCGCTTGATCGGGAGAAGTGATCGAGTAGTGCGAAATTTTGTAAAAGATTTGGAAAATTATGGCTCAAAAACCTATTAGCAAAATTAGCAAAAAATTTCTTGACAATAACAGCACAAAAAAAAAATTGCGAGAAATAAAAGCAGAATGCGATTACACTCACGCTCAAAAAAATAAGCCGAGTTAATAATTTGATAGCTAATATTATTTTTCTTGAATTATAAGACAGTGTGCCAAGACCACATATATCCAAACATTATAGAAATTCTTTAAGAAGAACATGTTGAGAGTCCACCGCACCTGATTTGACCTCTCAAGGTCATCACAATTTTTTTCAACTTATTTTTAAAGTTGAAGTGTTCGAATGTTGTTGTGCCGACATTAATTGCATTTTAACAGCCATTTGGCCTATTGCAAATGAAAAATAAAATTAATTTTTTTCCAATAGAATTTACGTAAAATAAGGCTGTGTAAAAGGATATTCGATGAAATAAATGTGAATTAACTAAAAAAAATGTTGTTTCTATAAATTTTGACAAATAATATTCCATTAATGCGATTTGCATCTTCACAAAAATTAATTGCACGAAAAAATGCCTTTCCATTTAACTTAAGAACATCGAAATCTGTTTAGAATTTGTTAAAAGGCGGTAATTTTAACGTTTTTTTTTTTTGTCAAAAACTGATTCCTCTGTAATTAATGTTTGCTACCATACAAACACTACTACTTCATCAAATCGTTTTACATAGCCTTATTTTACGTCAAATTATATTGAAAAAAAATGAATTTTATTTTTAATTTGTAATAGTCCAAATGGCTGTAAAAGTGCATTTAATGTCGGCACAACAAAATTCGAACACTTCAACTTTCAAAATAAGTTTAAAAAAACTGTGATGACCTTGAGAAGTCAAATAGTTACAGTACACCCTGCAACACTACCCATAGAAAATAAGATAACGCATGGTAAAGTGTTCTTAATATAATTCCAAGAACATTTTACCATATAAAACCCATGTTTGCTATTTTATGACACACTTATGTCGCAAAAATAACACTCTTTTTAGTCACAACTTGTGTGGCAATATTAAATTACAAATAAATTAAATTACAAAATCTAAATCAATATTGAAATTGCTTACAGATTGCTCAAGTGAATTCCTTCGAAACCACTTGAGTAACCAAAAACTAAGCCAGCCAACACAAGTACATTCTACTGCCCTAGCTAAATTCCATGGAAAGAAAAGTGAGCGTACACATAATTGTGCAAACGAATCCACGCTTACACAATTAACCAATCGTTCACCTACTGACCTAAAGAAAGAAGCGCAGGCAGAATTGTGCAAGCGAGTCAGTCGTTCACTTATCGACCTAGTTCGATTCTTAAGAAAGAAGCGCAGGCAAATTTGCGCTAGTGAACACATGCTGACCAATCATCGCTTAATGAAAGCGAAAGCAAAACATTGAATTAAAGAATTTATTTTGAACCAATAGCAATGGAAAGAAAGTGTTATACGGAATTTGCGTCACTTTCTTTCCCATCAAAAGTATCTGCCAAAAGAGCAGAAGAGTTAGTTTGAGACTTCGAAGTATAACAATTAAGTAATTATAAATACTAGAGTTAAGAGTATTTTTAAGCAGTTAACAAGTTTAGTTCAAAAATAAAAGACATAAATAATCTCCAACACTTTGTGCGTTATTAATTAAACTGAAGTTAAAACTGGCGCAGTCGGTAGGCAAATAAATCAAAAATTTCAAAGCAAATAAATTTTATTTTTATTTTTGCGTGCATTTTAATGCTTCAACGACAATCAAAACGAACCCTGAAGCAAAAGATTGCTTTTCATCAAGATTAACTTTGAAAGATCAAAGCTTTAATCTCTGCACACCAAATCAATGAAAATCTACAAAATTGTGCAGACATAACGAGAGATTTTTTTTTCTTTATCACAACGAACCATACTTTGGAAGACCAAAGTATTGCAACAGCAAAGAGAACATAGGATTGTTCCAATCGACATCATTTATAACAAAACAAAGTGCAAAGTGCGAGAACATTGGCGTCGGAAGCGGGGGGAAAGGTGGGCAATTGCCCCCCCACTTTTTTAGCTAGATAAACAATTTAAAAGGAAAAGTTATTCAAAATATCAGTTTTTTTGCAACGATAATATTTTTGTATTATATATTTTCCTGTTCTTTCTCTCTTCTTCATGTTTCATGTGAAGAAATTTTGGTGAACTTTTTTTGCACCACTATTTGTACTGCCCCCCATTTGTACTGCCCCCCCAGATGAAATTCGCTTCCGACGCGCTTGTGCGAGAACGAAGCCTGCAAGGACTACCCAACCCCCATGCCACTATTCGGTGACGACGAAGACACCTGGGACTTTTCAGAAAGCGAGCAATTTCAGCAATACCTGCGAGACACAGCGAACAAACAAGAGAAAGACAAGTCAACTAAACTTCTACCAACATTACCAAGGCCAAAACCAACAGCAACAGCCGTAGTGAAACCTACCTTTCGGAAACAGTAAGATCAATTTGCCTCACTTGATTATCATTATTATTATTTTGTTATTATATTAAGTTCACAGAGTAAGAAAACATTATTATCCTTAAGCTTATTTACATATTTGAACTATTTTTAGTACATTCGTTTAACCGATTTAATTTTAAGTTTGAACTAAATTCTTGTTTGTGAATAAAAATTACTGCTCCTACTCCACCCTCTGTGTCAATAAACCCAGTTAAATATTTAAACTCACTCCCAGAATTTGATGGGAAAAATAAAGATTTACAAACTTTTTTAACACTGATAGACAGAATACACCCTTTCCTACAAACATTCGACGATACTTCACATCTTCTCTTCTCTGACATAATTAAAAGTAAACTTAAAGGGAAGGCACAAGAAATCCTTGAAATTAATTATCAGGCTACATTATGGGTGGATATAAAAAGCATTTTACAGAACAATTTTGGTGACCGGTTATCTTGCGACGAACTTTACGATGAACTAAGGGCAACCACCTTTAAAACAAATAGTTTATAATTTTTTAATGAAATTAAAACCAAACTTAGACGACTGAATAATAAAACTTTGGTTATAATGGGAGAAGGAAGCGTATCCAATCAATGTGCTGAAAACAACAGACGCACCGCTCTTAATTTATTTAAAAGTAAAATTCCAGATCCAATGAAAATTATACTGACTTGTAGGAATCCAACAAGTTTAGAATCCGCAATGGATATCCTTTTCCAAGCTGGATACGCACATTTGAATGGTATTCAAAATACGAGATCAAATAACATAACAACATAAAAACCTCAACAAGGTCATCAAATAAGACAAAACAATTTTAATGGAAATTACCACGGAACAAATACACGACAGAATTTCCCTAACAAACGACAACAAAATAATTTCCAAGCACAACAACATACTAACAACTATAACAGACGACAACAAAATAACTTCCAAGCACAACAACATACTAATAACTATAACCGACAACAACAAAGTAATTTCCAAACACAACAACATACTAACAACCATAACCGACAACAACAAAATAGCTTCCGGACACAACAACATTATAACAATACAAGTAACAGACAATACAACCCGAACTTTGAAGCAAATGACAGTAGGCAACCAGCCCCTGAACCTATGGACGTTAATAACATTGAAACCCTAAATTTTCCTTCACACGACTCGGAGGAAAATTACCATATATAAAAATAAAAACAAAATTAGGATATCTGGATCTTATAATTGACACTGGAGCAACTAACTCAATTCTAAATCCAAATATCTGCAATCAAAAATGGAATATTCCATCTGAAAATATTTCCATTAAAACACTACAACATACAATTACTATCAGAGAAAAAGTTAAAATACCAACATTTAGAGAATTCGAAGACCCAGACGGAACGCTAGAATTCATAATTTGCAAATTTCATGACCAATACGATGGCTTAATAGGAAACGATATCCTGAGGCGTTATAAAACAAAAATCGATTACTCAATCCCAGAAGTAATCATAAACAATAAACCATTACCTATTCATTTTCATGAACACAACGATGAAAATAAAGTAAATTTAATTTTTAACATAGAAAATGGTTTAGTTTTGCTATAGGAAAAGAAATGCACTAACGAGGAAACAATAATTGAAAAGAGAATTTACAATATAGAAAATTTAAAAACCGAAGTAAAAACTAAAGCATTATGCAAAGGTGAAATTCGAGTAAAAGATACCGAAATAACTAAAATTACAACGGAAAACTTTTGCGTATACAACGAGAAGCCATGGTGGGATGCGCTTATTGGAAAAATCAGGCGAGAACATCTAAATTCAGAGGAACATCAAGAGCTACTCAAATTCTTAAAAAAATATAAAGATATATTTTTTCAAGAAGGAACAAATTTGTCCGGCACAAACGCAATAAAACATAAAATTCGAACCACTAATGATATTCCAATTCACACAAAATCCTATAGGTACCCCTACATTCATAAGAATGAAGTAGATAAGCAAATAAAAGAGATGCTGGATAGCCAAATAATTTGGCCCAGCAATTCTCCTTACAATGCGCCTATATGGATTGTGCCAAAGAAATCCGATTCTAGTGGAAGGGAAAAATGGAGATTAGTTATTGACTATCGAAAACTAAATGAAGTAACGATCGATGACCAATACCCAATCCCGAATATTGATGAAATACTAGATAAATTGGGAAGATGCCAATATTTTACTACCCTCGATTTAGCGAAGGGGTTTCACCAAATCGATATTGCAGAGGAAGATATACACAAAACCGCGTTCAGCGTAGAAGGAGGTCACTACGAATTTCTCAGAATGCCCTTTGGTTTAAAAACGGCCCCAGCAACGTTCCAGCGCCTAATGAACAACATCTTGGGCGAACTTATTAACAAAATATGTCTCGTCTACCTGGACGATATCATAATTTTCTCTACATCATTGCAGGAACATATAATTTCACTAAATTTGGTTTTTGAACGACTAAAACAAGCTAACTTAAAGGTTCAGTTAGATAAATGCGAGTTTCTTAAGAGGGAAACAGAGTTCCTCGGACACATTGTTACGCCCAATGGAATAAAACCAAATCCTAAGAAGATAGACTGTGTAATGAAATTCCCAATTCCAAAAACCCCAAAGCAAATTAAATCATTTCTAGGCTTAACAGGTTACTATCGTAAATTTATCAAAGATTATTCAAGAATAGCAAAACCAATGACTCAATTCCTAAAAAAGAATTCCAAAATCAACATAGAAAATCCTCAGTATATTCACAGTTTTGAAACATTAAAACGATTACTGACCAATGATCCAATTCTACAGTACCCTGATTTCAACAAAAAATTTACAACAGACGCTTACAGACAGTTACAACAGACGCTAGCAACTACGTACTGGGTGCAGTCCTTTCACAAGACAACCACCGCTTCGCCAGTCGTACGCTTAACGCCCACGAAATCAATTACAGTACGATAGAAAAAGAACTACTAGCTATAATTTGGGCAACCAAATACTTCAGGCCCTATATTTTCGGACGAAAGTTTTTTATCGAAACAGATCACAAACCATTAACGTGGCTTTTTTCAATTAAAGAGCCTAATTCCAAATTGGTCAGATGGAGGCTAAAATTGTCGGAATTTGACTACGAAATTAAATACAAAAAAGGAACGAAAAATAGCAATGCCGACGCATTGTCCAGAATTGAGCCTGCAAATGTAAACACACTAGAACTAAATTCTCCAACGATAAAAGAAGGCACGGAACCCATCAACTTGTTTAAAAATCAAATCATAATAAGAAAAATTACATCCGGCTCAGCAAGAACAAGAAGCAAGGTAATATTCAAAAATCTGAGAAAAACTATCGAAATCAAGGAACTTGACCGAAACACAGCAATCATTATCTTTAAAAATCACTTTAAGCCCACACACTTAAATGGTTTTATGATAGACGAAGAATTCTTCCCAATGTTTAAAAATATATATGAAGAACTCTTCCCTAACCTTAAAATAATAAGATGTTTTCAGAAATTAGAGGATATACAGGACGAAAACAAACTTACCGAAACTATAGAAAAAGAACATTTACTTAAGAACCATAGAGGTATACTAGAAGTTTTTGAAGAACTGAAAACCCAAATTTATAACCCCAAACTAAGGTTAAGAATAACTCAATTTATAAATAATTGTGAAATATGTGCTCTCGAGAAATACGAAAGGAAACCACCAAAAGTCCCCTATAAAATTACTGAAACACCATCCAAGCCAAGAGAAATAATACACATCGATGTCTTCTACACATTAAATAAACAACTATTTATGACAACAATAGATAAATTCACAAAATTTGCAGCAGCATTCAAAATTGATGGAAGAACTTGGACAGAATTTAAACTAAAACTAATGCAATAAATAAGTACTTACGGCAAAGTGGAAAAAATAGTAGTAGATAATGAGTTAGGTTTTAAAGCTATCCCAATACAGCAGTTCTTAAAAGACGAAAACATCACAATACACTACACATCCAACAGCAACCATAACTCCAATGCAGACGTTGAACGGTTGCATAACACTATAAACGAGCATATAAGATTGTTGAGACATGATGAGCGAAACGAGGACGAAACTATTGAAGAAAAGATACTTCGAATAATTAGCTACTACAACAATACTATTCACAGCACTACAAAAGTTAAACCAATTGACTTCTTAAACGGAAAAATCCACGAAAGCAAATATCCCGAAATTCACGAACTAATATTGGAAAAAAAGGAAAAATACATAAACAAACTGAACAAATGTAGAACGGATGTACAGCTAACCGAAGGAATTAATTTAGTGAAAGAAATAAGAGGAGGAAAAAACCATAGGAAATTTAGGAAAATAGTTGCAAGAAAAATCGATGACGAACATTTAGAAAACACACGAACGGGGCACAAGTATTACAAAACACACATAAAACAAAATAGGAAATACCAAAATAAGGAAAGTCCTACTATAAAAAGCAAATAATAAACAAAGACCTTTTTCAGATGACACCCCTGGTAATGCTTATAATCTTCACAACAACCGCAGCAAAAATAATCGACATCCAAGATCTGAACAACAACAATGGATTCGTTCCGGTGAAAATAGATGAACTCACTCCAATCGAACATTACAGTAAAATTCTGCATATAATTAATACAACAACCTATGTAAAAACCATGGAATTCATAATGGATAATATTCACTCGCTCGAAGAGATGACATTTCAATCCAAACCACTCTTGAACACAGTACACAAGAATTTTGCACTACTAAAGGCTAAAATTAATGGACTCAACCCGCATTTTAGAAGCAAACGTGGATTGGCAAACGTAATTGGCAAAGGTTTAAAATTTATAGCGGGAACAATGGACAGTGACGACGAGGTACAAATAACTAACTCAATAAAAACTCTAAGTGACAGCAAAGAAATTATAGAGGGAAAAATTTCCTAATAAACAATTTCCTATCCGATCAAATTCAAAATATTACAACACACATTAATCACCAACAAGCTCGCATCGGACTTTATTTTAATAGTTTCAAAAACGTATTACAGAACAAAATTGCAAGCCTAGACGACGAAATAACATTTATGGGACAGGTATACCAATTAAATAATGACATTTCTCTTCTACAAGATCACGTAAACGACATCGGACAAATAATTTTCTCTAGTAAACTCGGAATAATTCCTACGGACATACTGACTAAAACCGAACTCGATCTTATAATGGATTTCAATAGCTATACCAATATTAAAGTATCAGTAGCAATTTAAACCGATACTATAATTGTAATCCTTCTTATACCCAACTACTCTAAGGCCCCTCTGTCTAAAATTACTCTGGAACCAATTCCCAACATATACAACAAGTCAGTTTTATTGAACAATTATAATATCCTTGTAGACTCAGAAAATAATGTTTATGAAGACTTCATTAAAGAAAACCTCAAGAAAAATTTAGTACGCATTTATGACGAATGTTTAAACAATATTTTCAATTTCAAAGAGGCACAATGCAAAATGCAAACACTAAAACAAGAAAACGTATCTGAAATTTTCCCGGGCATATTAATTTTCAAAAATTTCTATTCATTGTCATTTTCTCATAATTGCAGTAAGGTTAAAATAAAAATAAGAGGAACTTTCCTAGTAAAATTTGAAAATTGTGAAATAACTGTGTAACTGTGCAAACATACTCAAATGTGAAACTTAAAGTCTATGATAATTTTATTTTGCCAAATGCAATAACAAAAATAAAAGGAAGTTCCAATGCTACTCTACTTTCCGACATAAAACTAGAATCATTATATATATCAAACAAATTGAACACGAACAAAACCTAGATAAAATAATATTTGAAAATAAGAAAACAAAAATTGTAAACGGAAGCACAAACATTATAATAATTGTTGTAATATTAATTTTAATATCCTTTGTATTATACAAGAAAAAAAATACAACAATTCAAATTTCGTCGGAGCCTCAAACTAACGGTGGGGGAGTTATAGTACACCCTGCAATATTGCCCATAGAAAATAAGATAACGCATGGTAAAGTGTTCTTAATATAATTCCAAGAACATTTTACCATATAAAACCCATGTTTGCTATTTTATGACACACTTATGTCGCAAACATAACACTCTTTTTAGTCACAACTTGTGTGGCAATATTAACAGCCCTATTCCGGCAAATTAACAAATTGTTAACCAGTATTTTGAATATATCTATGTGTTTGTTGTAATTTTGTTATTTCAAAACAAAATTTGAAGCTCAAAAATAAAAAATTTTGATAAAAATTGTCAACTGCTTTTCAGTTATTGACAAATTCATTAACAAATTTTGTTTTTTGAGCTTTAAATGTTGTATTGAAAACAACAAACACATAGAAATATTCAAAATATTGGTTAACAATTTGTTAATTTGCCAGAAAAGAGCTGTAAATTACAAATAAATTAAATTACAAAATCTAAATCAATATTGAAATTGCTTACAGATTGCTCAAGTGAATTCCTTCGAAACCACTTGAGTAACCAAAAACTAAGCCAGCCAACAGAAGTACATTCTACTGCCCTAGCTAAATTCCATGGAAAGAAAAGTGAGCGTACACATAATTGTGCAAACGAATCCACGCTTACACAATTAACCAATCGTTCACCTACTGACCTAAAGAAAGAAGCGCAGGCAGAATTGTGCAAGCGAGTCAGTCGTTCACTTATCGACCTAGTTCGATTCTTAAGAAAGAAGCGCAGGCAAATTTGCGCTAGTGAACACATGCTGACCAATCATCGCTTAATGAAAGCGAAAGCAAAACATTGAATTAAAGAATTTATTTTGAACCAATAGCAATGGAAAGAAAGTGTTATACGGAATTTGCGTCACTTTCTTTCCCATCAAAAGTATCTGCCAAAATAGCAGAAGAGTTAGTTTGAGACTTCGAAGTATAACAATTAAGTAATAATAAAGACTAGAGTTAAGAGTATTTTTCAACAGTTAACAAGTTTAGTTCAAAAATAAAAGACATAAATAATCTCCAACACTTTGTGCGCTATTAATTAAACTGAAGTTTAAACTTCAAATCAGGTGCGATGGACTTCCAACATGTCCTTCTTTAAGAATTTCTATAAAATTTGGATGTGCTTGTTTATATATGGATTTGGCACACCTGTTTATAATTCAAGAAAAAGAATGTTAAATATCAAATTATTAACTCGGCTTTTTTTTTGAGCGCAAGTGTAGATACTTTCCAAAGTACAATTTACCGCATTTTAAATGGTTCCGGGAACATTTCGTTTTCTAAAATGAAGTCATTGACTAACCCGCGAACCAAAGGAGAAGTTTAAACAATTCGCTCGTGTCTATATGGCACGCAATTGGAACCAGGTATTTTTTCGTAAAAAGTTTAGCTTTTTTGCACATTGATGATTCTTGAAATTTTCTTTTAAGATAATCTTTTCTGATGAAAAGAAGTTCATCTTGGTTGAACCAAATGACTACAATATATACAATGTATACTGATATATGACGTAAGGCCTGATATTTTCCAAAAATAAATTTCCGCGTCGAATCACTGCTGGTGTGGGGTGCAGTTAGTGCCCTTGGAAAGATCAATCTTCATTTTCCAATCACTCGGATACATGTACTCAGAAGAGTTAATTGGTATTCTAACCAGCGTTGCCATATTCACAGTTTAAACTTTAAATTATAGTTTTTTAAACAAGCTTACAGTTTTTAAAACGACTCATAGTGCAAATTACAGTTTTTTTTTTAAATTTTAGATTAGAAACAAAAATTTAAATATTCAACTCATATCGGAAAAAATGGACTTCAGAAAACATTGTGTAAATTTTATGTTGAGCTATGAAATAAACTGTTAACTAAATTTTAATTTGAAAATGCATATTTAAAAGATGTGGAACTTCTGTCTTCAACTAAAGTTTTAAATACTTATCAACCATCTATTTCGCAATTTAGTCGACATTTGACAAATGTTATAAGCATTGATGATTTGCAAGAAGCTTATAATGAATGGCGTGAATCAATTGGGGTATTCACGATGAAGTGTATTTGCCCTTGTTTTATGTATTTTTGATAAATTTTATGTTTGTAGTAAATTTTGTAAAATTAAAATAAACAAAAAGCATAGTCTTCAAAATATAACCCCGTAGCAAAAAAAAAAAACAACAATGAACCCCTATTGCATTCTTTGTAAATTTCGTTGTGTATGTAATCAGCTGAACGCAAAAGCATTTCTACTCAACACGGAGGAAGCTATCTTCTTCGTTGTGAGTTTAATTAATAAAAATTATTATAATTTAGTGTTTTCTTTCAATTTTCTTATGATTTCATAATGTTAAATGATAATTTGAATTTATATTTCTAAACAATTTTTTTGGTAATTTTTTTTTTAGATAAAAAAGATTAAAGAACTAAGGTATGCGCTTTATACAAACAAGGTTTGGTCTTTGACCTGAAAGGAAAGAGATAGATAATTTAGAGGAATTGATTGGAACCATACGTTAATTATTGATTATTCGAAACAACCCTGAAAGACAATTTGAATTGCTTTTAACCGAGGCTAGTGTTATGCCTTAACCTCGGCAAGCTTTTTCACTCCTTTAGTTTGTTCCATTCCTTTAATTCCACATTTTCCACAATTTAGTTGTGGATTTTTAGTTTTCCATAATTCTTAAATGTAGGAAAGAACAAAGAAAGTGAAAAAACCATGCCTGAGCCCGGATTCGAACCAGGGACCTCTGGGTTGAGAGTCTAGCGCATTCTCCACTAGACTACAAAGGCCGACAAATTAATGTAAATGAAACAAAACTTAAGAATAAGTTTCGAATTATCGCAATTTGTAGTATTCTAAAAAGAAAAGATCTCCTATAAAAGAATGCATCAAATTGTATTAAATTTTATAAATAAAATTTGATCAAATGCTATTCAAAAGTACGAATGCTATTGAAAGATTTTTTGCACTACTTTTTTTTATTTTTTATGTTTTTTATGCTGTTATGACACTGACTATTTCAGAATCTGAAAAATACTTTGAGTAGCCCACAAAAAAGTGATACATTTTTCAATGCGTGTGAAAAAAAACGTCAAGTGACAATAAAATCCTAAACTGTCACTTTTCAACACTAGAAATAGTCGAAAATTCTTCACTTTTAAAATTTGATTTTTAAAAACCAAATACAATTGCTGCCCACCCCTACTCTGCTGCCGCAATAAATTGCGTTGTAACAGCAAATTGGCTTAAAGCAAAAAAGAAACAATCTGAGCCCGTTGCACTGCATTCCGTGCTGTTCACTGTCCGCAAGCGCTATTGCAGCAGCTGACCTGAAACTAATACAGATCACAAACGGTCAAACGCTGCAGCTGATACAGCAAGCTAGAATAGCAAATATGGATATTCTTTTCTGTGCTTAGCATCACTCAGTCTTGCTTCTACTGCATATTTGTGAAAGAAGAAGGTTAACCTCAACGAAAAATAGAAAAGTAAAAAAAAAGAAAAGTAATACAAGTTGAATTTTTTAATTTGATTTTTGGTTAAAACGTCATATCGACAGTATACTATATATGTCCCTTTGTCTCAAAGTATTCCTTTTTCTTTTTTCCGTGGCCAGTTTTAAGATTTAAAAGAAGGTTACATTTTTTTGTTGAAAATAAAGCGGGGTACACATTAGCGATCATGAGAGACACTCACTCTCTTTTTACGCAGGTTCGCGTGTGTGTACTTTCGTCATTCAATAGTCAACCACACAAATTTTTGTGGTTGAATTTTTGAGTGTCACTCTGAGGTGTTAATGTGTACCCCGCTTAAAGTTTTTTGGAATTTAGTTTAAAAAAACATCTGGAAACGCTGATTCTAACACACTATTACACTTTTTTAACTAACAATCTTGAATTTCAACAAAAAAATGCAGCATGGCACGCATCGCGCGCCACTTTAAGTTGGTTTCGAAGCCATAAAATTCCCGTTTTTGAGTGGCCATCACTTTCTCCTGATCTCAATATAATGTAAAATGCGTAGGGTGTAGTTCGCATAGTTTAAAGAGCAAATACCCAATACTCTATTAAGGAAGAGTTTTAAGAATCTATTCTTCAAGCCTGGGACGACTTCAGCCAGCAAAAAGTTCAAAATTTATTTGACTGAATTCGAAATTGAATATTTGAGGTTATAGAAAAAACGGAAACATAACCAATTACTAAAATAAGCAATAAAACTGTGTCTGAAAAAAACACGTTTTATGAAGGGCGGTTATTATTTTGCAACAGCGTTATTTTTTGTATGTATGTATATTAGGGTTTTCAATCCCGAGATTCCGAATCATTTTCTAGTCCTGGAACACCGGGATTCCAACTCCTAAAGCTCGTCATTTTATTAACAAGAAAATATAAAAAACTTGAGAAACTATAAATGCAACTGCAATGTAAACAAACGATGGTTATTTTTTTTATCGAAATCACCCTGTGTTTTTTTTATCTTTCTCTATTCACTTTGAAAGACTATTTTTTTAGTTTGTTTTGGTTCTGACTCTTAAAAGACTCTGTTTACTATGCCGTTCAATTTCCATGAAATTTTGAAAGTAGCAATGTCTTAGTACTATACTATCGTTTTTATTAAGAATATTTTATTCACATCATACTTTTTTAGTAGCCTCTAACTAATTTATTTGAATAAGAAGTTTTAAATTTTTTTAAAAGATAAATTTATATTGTTTGTTTTATTTATCTTACTTACGTTTGTTATTTTATGTTTATACTAAAGTAATATATAAGATATTTTTAAAAAATTATTGTTTTCATTCTGAAATAAATGTTAAACTTTTCTGAAATATAAAAAATCATAACGTTTTTATTAACTTATTATATAATTTAAATATTTAAAAATTTTAAAAACATCTCTTAATAAGGAGGTGATTTTTATTAAATAAATCATCAAACACTAACCGTTATTTTCTAATTTATTTTTTTTCGATCTGGTTTAATCAGGTGATGTAAATTTTTTTAATTATAACATCAACAAGTTTTTCTCCTAAAAATACAAAATGGGATTTCAGAATTCGCCTTTTTATTCCAATTATTGTTGAATTTTTCTCCATTATATTGTTATTTGTACATTACAACAACCCTTGTCTGCATTAGCAATAATGAATTCGTCTTGGTACAGTCTTATAAACTTTGGAGTGTTTTTGAATATTTTAAGTATGAATAACGATTACGCTTGGATTTCTATTTTAAAATAAAAAAATAAAAACATGTATGCTTTTTTTTTGCTAAAATGCAGAAATAAAATGAAAGAGTTTCAATAGTCTCTGCTTTTAATACAGCTAAGTGCCATAATTTTAAAATTTTGTCATTTCGGGATCCCGAAAAGTCCCGGGGTCACGGGATCATGAATTTAAAGTCCCGGAATTTGCCAAAACCCTAATGTATATATTTTCTCTTTTAATGTTGTTGTTATATGTATACAACAATTGGTCTCACCGCACTTGTCTTACAGAAAAAGAAGAAAAATGTTCTCATACCCACAACAAAAGATATTAGTAAAAATCGAATGCGGTTATAATTTTGAGACGGGGTGTATAACCAAATTTATTTTTCTCCTTGTGGCACTGCTGCTCTAGAATATAATCGAATATTTCTAATCAAATTTATAATTTTTTTTTTCAGAGAACTCCATCCTTCCGAATAATTGCACCACAAAGCATATGCAAGCCTGACGGTGATGATATAACTGACTTTTCTCCATCGGGGATTTATGTGAGGTCAGGTTTGATATTTTAAACTTCTAAGAAAAGCTCATATCCTTAAAACTAAGCTTCCGTTATAAATTGAGTACGGTGTATATTACCTCTAAAATCGTAAAAAATTTTCAATTTTTATATAATAAGTAAAAGAATAATCACATGAAAGTTAATAAAAATAATAAGTAAAAATTGTTTACCCAGTTCTAAATTTTTTGGTGTGCATTTAAAGTTTGTAATATAGTAAGGAAAAAAAGGAGTGTATCAGCAATTTCATTTTATGCGTACCGACCTTACGAAATGACTATGTCCGAATTTTGTCAAATTTTGCATGGAGCATCACAGACGAAAACAAAAAACTTTATTTGGAGGAAAAAAGTTTGGTGGGATTTTTGGCGAAGTAACATTTTTTATAAGAAAAAAAAAACAAAATGGCGGCGCTACAGCTGCTCAAACTTGGCTTCTTCCAATTGCGCTGTGGAGTTCCCAGCCCCATTAAGTCAACTAAAATCAATCAATCAAGAGTTTTTAATTAAAATAAACTTATTTCGCTTATTATTTAACGAAAAAAGAAAAAATTTTACACAAAAAGCTAAAAATTATTTTTTTTTTATAAACAACTTAAAAACAATTTTGACAAAAATCGCCAAAAACGTCGAAAATCGAGTTTAACAAAAATTCATATCTCAAACACTTCTTAATCAAATTTTAAGTTTGAACTACCGTTGGGAATGTAATTAAACGAACTTTAATCTAAAATTAATTTTTAGAAATTTTGGTGGTGGGGATTCCATCCCTTGCGGTGAGGTAATTGATTTCGAAAAATTGGATAAAAGAAAAAAATTTAAAAATGTTAAATTATTTTTTTTCTTAAAGTTCGTAGTTGCTTTTTTAAGGATATAAAAATTATGTTTGGTTCTCAATGGGTTCATGAGATTTTGTAGTTTTAACATCTAAACAAAATTATTTTGTTGATTAATAAACGAATTTCTTAACCAGACGTTAAATTTCAACTACCGTTGGAAAGGTAACGGCTTTAATCTGAAAATAGTTTTGATAAATTTTGGTATTTAGGAGTTCCCTCCCTATTTTTAAGGTAGTTGATTTCGAAGGAAGTGTTAGCAGAACAACATTTAATAATTTAAAATTATTTTTTCTTAAAGCTCGCAAAAATACCATTCCAACAATATAAAAACAAGGGTTGGGACTTAATGGGTTCATGAGGTATTGTCATTTGAACATCTAAACAAAAATATTTTTTATTATCAATTTTTGTTTAGATGTTAAAATGTCCATATCTCATGAACCCATGGTTTTTTTAAAAAATTTTTATTTAAAGTGATTTTATTCCTTTGAACCCCTTCTTCTAAATCAATAATCATACCGCAAGAGATGGAACCCCTAACCACCAACATTTCATAAAACTATTTTTAGATTAAAATCTGTTTAATTACCTTTTCAATGGTAGTTCAAACTTAACATTCGGTTAAGAATTGTTTGAGATATGAATTTTCGTAAAAATCAGTTTTCAACGTTTTTGCCAAATTTTTGTCACTTTTGTACAATCCATTACTCTTTCAAAAATCACGCCAAACTTTTTTCCTTCAAATCAAGTTTTTTATTTACATCAAAATTTTACCTAAATCGGACATACTTTTTTATATAGACATATTTTATTTTTCCGGTACGTTTAAAATGGAATTGCTGATATGTTTAATCTTTTATCATTTCTATTCTGGTAAAAATTACTCAAGCAATTAGACCCATATTTTTTAAGAGCTGTGGCAAAGTGTGCAAAAGTGGCAAACTATTCCATACAAAATCATATAAACAAACTTTGGTTGAAAGTACATATTCCAAAAAGGATAAAAAAGGCTTAAATTATAAGATGCTATGGTACACTCAGAAAAAAAACGCTATTACGCAAACAATTTTGAACTTATTGGCAACAACTTTTGTTGGTCATTTCGTTCCCAAAAACGGAACTCATTTGCGGCAACAGCGCAAGAGCATTTGATCTATTAACAACTTTCGCATTTGATTCAAGTTGTTGCGCCAAAAGTGATAAAATTGTTGCCCTAAAGATAAAAGTTGTTGGCACAAGTACTGCACATTTGATTCATCAACAATTTTCGCATTTGATTCAACAGTTAAGTTGTTGCGCCAACTGTTTCGTTCTAGGTGTAAGGTAATCACACCGATTATCGGGCTGCAGATCCTTTTTATTTAATGAATATTTTACATAGCCTTATTTTGCGTTAAATTCTATTGAAAAAAAGTCATTTTTATTTTTCATTTGCAATAGGCCAAATGGCTGTAAAAATGCAATTAATGTCGGCACAACAAAATTCGGACAATTTTACATTAAAAATAAGTTAAAAAAAATCGTGATGACCTTGAGAAGTCATATCAGGTGTGGTGGACTCTCAACATGTTCTTCTTTAAGAATTTCCATTAAGTTTGGATGTGCTTGTTTAGTTATGGTCTTGACACAATGTGTTATAATTAAAAAAAAATAATATAAGTTATCAAATTATTAACTCGGCTTTTTTTTGAGCGCGAGTGTATATGCACACATGTATATACATATATATATTGTACATATATGAAGAAAATTATTTTTAATGTAACTATTACAGAGTTTTTTAATTTATCAATGTTATTTAACCCATTAATGACTAATGGGTATTTAAATACCCATAAAACAGTGTTTACGAAAAAGGCCATATGTCGAAAGTGGTTGGAGATATCAAAATAATTTTTTTTTTAACATTAATGTGAAACGAAATTCATACAATTAAATGTTCCTTTTCGAGATCGAAGATGTGTGATTTTCAAAAATGACAAAATCCATATATAAAGCTATGTAGAAAATTAGAAAATTGAAAGATCGAGGGAAAAATTCGTGGTCAGTTTGCCTCTAGTATCCTTTATTTATCAGGTGTTCATTATGACAAACGAATATTTCCATATATGCAAATTTTTACTAACACCAAGAACCCGGATTAGCCGATTGGGTATTTAATTACCAGATCTCAAATACGGTGACAGTTACAAACCTGAAATTTTGCAAAGCAACTTCTATGGCCTATATAAGCTTCCTGATAAATTTTGATAAAAATCGTACGGCGGAATCTATGAGCAGTCTTTAATGGGTTAATTGGCAAAATACATTAACAATACATTAACCACCACTTGGTTTCATAGCATATATACATCAAGTTTCAATATAAAAACATGCACAACTAAGGAATTATCTTTCGTAAATGAAACACACAAAAAGTTTTTAGTGCTAAATAAATTTTTTGGCGAAATAAAAAAAACGCAATAAAAAATGAAAGTGCTGGCTTTGAAAGTGAAGAAATTGGACATGTTACAAAGAATTGCATTAATTTTTTTTTGTTTGAAATTTTGATTATTTGTCCGTCCAATCATATTTTAATCTTTTTCATTTTCGTTTAACTTCCAATTTTTATAATTTTTCAAAAAAAACCTTGACGAATTTCTTTATTTCGCAAGAAACTTTGGTAAAAATATTTGTTGCTGAAAAAATATTCAAAACCCAAAATGGCTTTTGTAATGTTCTTTCATATGGTATGCATAAGTATAGGATTTGTTTAAAGTTTCTATCATAAAAATTTAAAAACCTTTTATACGATAAATCAATCTTAAAATCAATCAATCTTAATATTTAAGATTTTTTTTTATGTTTATTCATTTTGTATTTTTGTAATTTTTTTTTTATAAAAAGTAATGGTGTAGTGAAAGAATCATGACAATTTCTCAACTGGTTTCAGGGTTATACTCTCAAATACTGTTTAGGAGGAGTTCAGTGACAAGGCCATGTGCAAAAGAATTTTATGTATAAAGATATTCCCCGGCAGACGTTTTCCTGCCATCGCCTTACTGCCATATACGAATTTTCATGCTAATCGGAGAAAAACATTTTATATTTTCACCATTTTAAGTATACAGTCCCTGGCAAAATTATAATTCGCACTACATTTATTTCTTAAGATAAATCAAAATTTGATATAAATAATATAAAAAAATAAAACTTAGTTTTTAATGTTATTGTATACCTATTTTTGATATTCTTATTTCGTTCAATATTTGTTTTCACCTCAAGGTCAGAAGGATGTCTTAAGAAAATTTGCTTAGAAATCATATTTTCTACCACGAAATCAATACAATCTCAATTGGTACATGCAAACTTGAATGCTTCTGAGCGCACTATTCGCAGAAAGTTGAAAGATCTGAATTTTCCAGCAAGTAAAATATTAGCAATGTATTAAAATTGATATAAAATTTTAGTATTTCTTAACAATGTTAATAAAAACAAAAAAAATTTAAATACATATAACATTTTATTTGTGTTACCAGCTATGTAATAAATTAAACTTTACATTACAGGTTAAATTTATTGGTAATACATATTCAAAGACCAAATTTTAGTAGCTGTTATTTAAGATTTGCACACAAACTATAGTGCGTCTTATAATATGGCCAGGGACTGCAGTTGCCGAATTTAACTATATAAACTAAATTACTTTAGTCTAATACAATTAAAACCGTCCAAAATATAGCATTTTGTTGATTTCCAGGCGGTAAAAGAGAGTGGCAAAATATTTTTTCCTTAAACCATCTAGAACTCAAAACAAATCGAGTGCCAAAATTTGAGCTTAATTTAGTTCAAACCTGTCGAACTTTGCTTCACTTCATGCTTGTCCCCTGAAAAAGGGGCGTAAACATAATGAGACCACGCCCATTTTTAGTACAGTTGTTGAAAATAACCATACAAACTTTTTTACCAAATTTTAATCTTAACAGTCAGAACCGTCTGAAATATAGCATTTTGATTTAATTTTGGGCGGTAAAAGGGGGCGTCTAAACCCATTTTAAGTACAATTGCCAACAGTAAGCCTACAGACTAAATTACCAAATTTTACCTTTATTTTAACCCAGACGTGTGTGCGTCTGGGTCTGTAGATGATTTAAATTTAAAGTTTGACCCGGTAGGTTGCGCTGTTGTTGCTGTGGCAGTGTTTAAAGGTATCCTAATCTGGTACCCGGCAGGCCGCTGTACCAGTTTACGGTAATGCCATTCGGTCTATGTAATGCTGCCCAGTGGATGTGTAGGCTGATGGACAAGGTAATTCCCTCCGCTATACGAGAGAATGTCTTTGTCCATCTTGACGATCTTCTCGTGTGTTCGACAAATTTTGAGTCCCACTTAGCACTCCTTGGGGAAGTTGCGAAATGTCTACGAAAGGCCAAGCTAACCATCAATGTTGAGAAGAGTAAATTTTGTTACTGTGAAGTTAGGTATCTAGGGTATGTTGTTGGAGACGGTTGCATTAGAACTGACCAGAAAAAGGTAGCAGCAGTAGAGGAGTTCCCAGAGCCGAAAACTCCAAGGCAGCTGAGGCGATTTCTTGGCATGTCAGGGTGGTACCGTCGGTTCATAAAGGATTATGCTTCGATTGCCGGACCACTCCATGACTGTCTAACAAAAGATAAGCTCAAAAATTTTAATATGTCTGAGGATGCTAAGGTAGCTTTTGAAAAGTTAAAACAGATTTTAGTTACGGCGCCCCTGCTGACTAACCCAGACTTTAAATAGCACTTTTATATACAATGTGATGCATCATCGCAAGGAGTTGGAGGAGTACTCTTTCAGAAGGATAGTGAGAAAAATGAGCATCCGATAGCATACATGTCTGCAAAACTCAATAAAGCGCAGAGAAACTACAACGTTACTGAGCTGGAATGTTATGCAGCGATTTTAAGCGTTAAAAGATTCCGTCCTTTTGTAAAGGGGTTACCCTTTACTATAATTACAAGACTAGCAAGAATGCTAACCTTACTCACCATCCTCCAATGGGTGATCAACAAATAACTGAGAGTCATTTTCACCGTCTCCATGACTTCATGGGGCCATATCCACGGACAAAAGAAGGTAGGACGTTTTTATTTGTGTGTTTAGATCATTTTTCGAAATTCGTTTGGCTAAAACCTTTTCGTAGGGCTACTTCAGCTGACTTGGTTAAGTGTCTTGAACGTGAAGTGTTTCATGTACTTGATGTCCCAGAGGTTGTACATTCAGATAATGGCAAACAATTTGTGTCAGAAGTGTTTAAATGTTTTTTGCGTGGATATGGTGTCAGACACGTAAAAACCGGTTTCTACTCGCCGCAGGCAAATGCATCAGAGCGTGTTAACAGGTCAGTCCTTCAAATGATTCAAGCATTTGTGGGTGAAAATCAAAATAATTGGGACAAACATGTTAGTGACGCAGCATTTGCCTTGCGAGGTATTGTCCATAGCTCGATAGCATCGGCGAAACGTTAAGCAGAGTAGCCAGGTCAACTCCTATTATGCCAAGTTCGTTGAGTAGTTTGTAGAGGTCCTATATAAAAAAAAACAAACTAGACATTGAATGGCAAGATAAAGGCCAAGTGATATTATCGAAGGTCTTACAATTTAGCATGTTTCAAGACGGTAGAACATCAAAGATGTCGAATTTCCCACACGTTTGCTACGTACTATTTTTGTTCGTTTCAATTTATTTAGTAATTGAGGGTAAATGTATTCATAATCGAGTTATTTGATAGCTATCGATTCTACTTAACTCTTTTGACATCGATGCATTTTTATGTTATTTCTCTCAGTGATTTTAGTAGAACAAGTTGGGTCCGTTAACGCTTAGGGTATTTCGAAGAAAATAGTTAAAATTTATCCCTAATTTCCGGGAATCTTGATGAAAAAATCGAGTTTTCAAATGAAATATTTATGGATGCAGTAGTATCTTCTGTTCCGAAGGTTAAACCTAAAAATTATTTTCACCTAAACCTAAATATATTCTCAATATAATTAAAATTAGAAACTGATATCGAAATAATTGGTTAAGGTATCGAAATCAATATAATTATAATTATAACTAGGTGCAATGTATTCATGCGGAGTGAACTTAATAAGGTTCGAAACAAGCACTTTAATAAAAAAATAGAGTCCCTTGAAAACACTCTTAGCCATTTTGGAATATTGCTAAGATTTTAAGGAAAGCACATTCACAAATACCACCTCTTCATATTAATAACAATGTAGTCATTAAAAATGAAGATAAAGCCAACGCTTTTTCAGAACATTTTCTAAATAATCACCGTGTTTCTTTAAATTTAGGCCTCCAATCGCACACCGAGCTTGTGAATGATTATTAGCCAGTTAAGTAATAGCTTTGTTGATAGCATTTACGTAGAGTTTGTTACTGTTGATTTCATCCAATCCTATATTAAAGAACTGAGGCCTATTCTGGCTTAGACGAAATTAAAAATTTCATGCTGAAACAACTCATAAATGTGGCTTTAAAGTATATTTTCTTTATTTTTTTTAAATGCATGTCTTAAGCAATTCTACTTTCCGGATTCCTGGAAAGTTGCTAGAATTATTCTTATTCCAAAACCAGGAAAGACTCTAAACAAAATTTATAGCTATTGCCCCATCAGCCTTTTGAGCAGTCTAGGAAAAATTTTT
This sequence comes from Dichetophora obliterata, assembly GCA_963920525.1. NCBI lineage: Eukaryota > Metazoa > Arthropoda > Insecta > Diptera > Sciomyzidae > Dichetophora > Dichetophora obliterata. The sequence continues at coordinate 126,103,661 of OY986435.1, forward strand.
GAAAAAATTCTAAAAGCTAAGCTTTGGAAATTTTTGGAAGGGAACAGCATCATTCCCAATGAAGATTTTGGTTTGCGGAACTATCACAGCTGAAATAATTTTCAATCATGTGAAATCAAATTTCAGCATTAAAAAGTCAACTGGCCTAGTGTTACTTTATGTTGAAAAGGCATTTGATTGTGTTTGGCACAATGGTCTTGTTTTTAAGTTAATTAATCTCCAGTTTCCATACTATTTAATTAATTAGGTCCACATACTCTTCATACAATTTAATTATACGAAGTTTTCTTTCAAACGGTTTAATGTTTTTGCGTTAATGTTGGGAGCACACTCTCCGGTTTCATAGAAATCCCAGTGGGTGTCCCTCAAGGCTCTGTCTTAGGTCCACATCTGTATATAATTTTGTGCTCGGATATCCCCAAGTACCCATTATGTGAAATTGCCACTTATGCAGATAACACAGCTATATATTTTTCGAATGAATTTGGTCATGCGGCTGTGACGACATTACAATGTGCTTTAAACGAGTTAGCTCTGTACTTCGAAAAATGAAAAATTGAGCTTAATGCTAGTAAGTCGCAAGCAATCTTTTTTACTAGAAAAAGAAACCCTGGCTACCTCCCTAGCTCACAAATAGAAATCTATAATGATCCTGTTCCATGGGTACATATGTAAAATACCTTGGTATCATTTTTGATAAAAAATTACTTTTTAGAGATCATGTAACTCATATGATAGCAATATTCAATAATTTACATTCTAGATCCTGCTCGGATCAGCCGGGACAGACAGAATGCACCTACGTACTAAACATACCCCCTATTGGCAATTGGGATTTTCCACTAAGCTCATTAATTGGCTTTTCAGCGGAATTTAAAAATTTAATATATAACAAACGCGTATTTAAGTATATTTAATTCTATATAAATAAGCAACATCGAATTAAATAATAGTAATTATCAATTTAAGGTACCCGAAAAACAATCCTGATTTCAAAAACAATCCAAAACACTAAACTCATTTCAACTGGTTTACGGCCATTGAACAACCCAAGGACCTACGTGGAAATGAGATAAATCTCATATCCGCCAAATCAAAATCCCAATAAGTTGGATATGCATTTGGGCCATAAGCCTGCGTTGTGTGGAAAAGAGATATACTCTGGCACACCAATCCAGGTGATAGTGTGAGTTCAGTCTAATTTCAAATCAGGAAACCATGTGAGCACGTAAATCACAATTCGATTTAAAATTAAAATATTGAATAATTAAAAAGTAAGTTTTAAAAACTATTCATATTTGATGGTGCTTACTTTATAAAACATAATATCGAGAAAAAAAGGAGAAACAGAACAATCTCAATTACCGAATTACATTGTTATAAAACTGCGTTAGGTATAATAGGATGAAGTTAAATTGATTTAATTATTTAAATGTAATATTATTTTCCGTTTTAAGACGTCTACCGAATTAGAAAAATTAATCATGTTGAAGTTATTATTGAAATCACTGCACATACATCGTAAAGGTTCATGAAGAGCGTAATTAGAACTGCACTGACTCAACTTGAAAAACAGAAAATGTCTAGTTCCTCTCCTTGGGATGTTAAAATTTAGAGCTGAGATGAGATATTCCAAATTAATCTCGCCACGAAGTAATTTATATAGAAACATGACATTAAGCATCATTCTTCTGCTTCTTAGGGAAGGTAGTAAAAAATTTTAAGGCGTATTTCATACGATGGAAGCATAATATTGGGGTTCCAACGACTATGACGTAAAGCAAAAAGTAAAAACTGTTTTTGAACGGATTCAATGGCGTCGATGTAGACATTTTATTGTGGGTTCCATAAAACTGATGCATATTCAATAATTGGTCTTACGAGAGAGGTATATAATAATTTAGTAGTAAAGGGATCACTGAATTCTTTAGCCCATCTTTTAATGAAACCAAGGACTCCTCTTGCCTTATTTATCACCATATTAACGTGGAGATTGAAGCGAAGTTTTGAATCCATAATAACACCAAGATCGAGAGAACTGTAAACTATTTCTAAGTTAGTGTTATTTATAGTGTAATTTATGTTATTAGCAGATCTACGCGAGAATGTCATTTGCTTACATTTTTCTAAGTTGAGATTTAATATATTAAAGCTACACCAGTCCACAAGTCTATTTAGATCAGATTGTAAAAGATGTCGTTCTTCGGGTGAAAAAGTCTCACGTCGTCAGCGTACATTAAGACGTTACAGTGTTTTATTACCGAAGGAAGATCGTTAAAGAATAGTAAAAACAAAACCGATCCAAGATGACTGCCCTGAGGAACGCCAGAAGTGACCGAAATACTTTTTGAAAGAAAATTCTTATATAAAACCTTTTGAGTACGTCCAGATAAATACGAATTTATCCAATTTAATAATGTGACAGGAAACCCAACAAAGTGGAGTTTTTTCAAAAGAAGACTATGATTAACATTGTCGAAAGCTTTGCTAAAGTCCGTATAAATAACATCAGTCTGCAGTCCCAAAGTAAAACCATTTATAACACGCGTAGTAAACTCTAAGAGGTTTGTTGTAGTGAACTTACCCTTCAGAAAACCATGTTGAAAGACAGAAATGGTGGAAGACACGGAGTGGGCTAATTGATCAGTTATGATTTTCTCAAAAAACTTAGGGATTGCACTTAATTTTGCAATTCCTCGATACTTAGAAACATCTATCTTGGAGCCAGATTTATGAAGGGGTATAATATAAGAATCTTTCCATATAATAGGAAAATAACCACTATGCAAGGAAATATTAAAAATGTTTGCTAGAGTACACAGGTTTGTAGCACATTGCTTTAAAATATAGCTTGGAATTTTATCAAGGCCGGTCGTAAAAGAAGATTTTACTTGTCAAAGATAACACATAACAATTTTTGGGTCTATTACAGGAGTTTAAAAAGAGTTAACTGGCGGGAGAAAAGGATACACCGTGCTAGTATTAAATGGTATATCGGAGAAGGTTGATTTAAAGAAGTTTGCAAACATGTTAGAAATCACATTGTCGCAAGATGATTCTTCCTGATTGAATTTCATAAGGGGTGGAAAGCTGGAGGCTTTACGTTTTGAGTTAACAAAACTATAGAAAAGTTTTGGATCATCTTTAAATTGAGATTTTATGTTAATTATATAAGCAGAATAGCATTGTTTATTTAATAGTTGATATCTATAACGACAAGAAGAATAGGAAGCAAAGTCTAAACTAGAACCAGATATTTTATATATTTTAAATAAACGATTTTTTAAATTTTTAAGTGCCTTTAGATCATTTGTTAGCCAGGGTGGATTTAAAGGATTGGAGAAACACTTTTTTTTGGGACGGACAATAAGAAACAGCTTTGCAGAGTATCATTGAAAAACTGTACAGAAGATTCGACGTCATAATATGAATGTGATGTTCCGCTAGTTAAAATTGGAGACCAATCAGTCTGCGAAAGTAAGGAATTAAGTTTTACATAGTCCGTTTTCTTAAAATTATAAACTTTTTTATTTCGTGCATCAGCAGTTACTTTATCTTCTTTTTCATGGGGGAGTAAAACTGTTATTTCAAGAGTTGGATGATGGAAGAGATACAGGATCCGAACAATGAAGATTAACAGTAGTGCATCTATCTACAAATACAAGGTCTAGGGTTCTGTGGTTTATATTTAAAATATCATTGACTTGTTGAAGACACAGATCAGACAGCTTATCTAAAAAATCATTTATCCAATCACTATTGGAAACAATAATGTTATATTCAAAATCAAAACTGTTTATGAAGATATCAGAAAGTTTGGAGTTAAGACCCCTGACATTTTGGTACACAAGCTCTAATTTAGACTTGCGGTTTATTAATCGTTTTTTGGATGAGATTCAGGGCTATTTCGGGGACGCGGCAAATGTCCAACATTTACCGGTCTCGGATTGCTTTTAAATTCAAATTCGCGTACAATTGTGTTTGGCGGCCAAAAGTTTACATCAACTATAGAATTAAATAAATTTTCAGGAACTGTTAATCTAAAAGGAGTAATCGATCTTACATTTGAATATTTGAATTTATGAACCGAAAGATGCAAGGAACAATTCAACTTTGATTTAATGAAAAAATCTATATCAACCTCTGTTGTATCCGCAGATAAGCGAGAAACAAAGATTGATTTAGTTGGTGGAATTGCAATGATTGGCTTAGGTGGAACAGAAACCTGAGAAGTAAGAGGAAGAACCTGGGAATCGACCAAAGTTGGTGAAAGAGAAACAGTTTGGGCATAAGACATGACTGGCAATGAAGGTGGAGGTGCCAACACTGGCAAAGGAGCAGAGATCGATATGTTTTCTGTATTCGAAGTAGAAGTTAAAATAGGTGGAGGGGCTGTTATACCACAAATGTCCATGTCATCAGCAATGTCATGCACAGAAGAATGAAGAGTTGGAGTTGAATCCGTTTTTTGCTGACTACTCAAAGACATGTGTTTTTTTTCCTTTTGGGTGAAGAAATTGACCCTTCAATATATTTAAAATCGTCGAAGAGAGACTGGTATTTATAAAATTTTGCAGAAAGCGAAGAAAGTTCCTTACTTATTTCAGAGAAGCCTTGCTTTGTCTGCTTGAAAAGCTTATAGAAGTTGATTTTAGCCAATCTTCATTTCTCGCAAGACTAACGCAACCCTTTACCTTCCTCAATACAATCCGCAACTCGGCCTGTCACGCATGCACATTTGGTATAAACAGCATTATCACATAACCAGCATGATAAAAACCGCACAGTGTCACCCCTTACAGAGCAGCCAGGCTTAGCAGAAATCATATTAAAATAATGCAGACGAAAATAAGGCAAAAAAAACACTTCATTTAAATGACAAGCAAAAATTTTAACAAATTTTATCAATAAGAATAAAAAGAATAAAAAAAGAAAAATTAGCGTTGTAACCACCCTGTACTAAAAGTTCCTAAAAGTATACAGCGATTAACAAAAGTATGTAGCAAAAATTTTAAATACAATTGATGTACAACTACTTATGTAACATTGAGACAAATAATCAAACGAAGAAGAAAAACAACAGAAACAAGCGAATATGAATGTAAAAACAAAACTCAAAAACTTAGCTTCCAAAGCTTATGAAAAAAAATTTGTCAGAAACAGAAATAGAGTTAAGTGGATAAATAAACAAAATTTTTAATTTGGAAAACCTGACTGGAAAAGTCCTCTAATGTCCCAAAAAGTACAAGTATACACAGAAATTAGATTTAAATATTCAAAAACACTGGATTCTCTTCAAAATTTTCGCAGGTAAGTTATCAAACAATCTGTTTAGAACGAGAGTTGATTGAGAACTTATATTATAAGGATATTCAGAGGTAGTCTTTTTATGGTGTTATATTGCTGTAGTGTTGATTATTTCAACAACACAACAACAAAATGCACGTCTTGTCATATATCAACAACTCAACACTAACAACACCTCGACCCTATTGTTATGAGTGTTGGTACGGTGTTGACTTTATTGTTGTCAGCTTACAAACTAATTTTGACAGAAGTGTAGGTGTAGCAAAATAATTGAATGCGTGTGTACACACGTACATCAAAATTTCAACAATATAACACCGTAACAAGACTAAATCTGAATACCCATTATGTAATTATATAAATAATTTAATTGCAAAGTGTTTTCACTCAAATTTTGGCACGTGTGTGAAAAATGCTCTCAACTTTGTTTTTTTTTGACATTTAATGACCGCAGCCCGTGAGAAAATAAGAAGCTGCCAAGGCTGCCTAATAATTATAATAAAACTAAACAGGGTAGTGTAAGGGCTGAATGTGCTCCATTTCATAGTTACCATAACAGTCAAACTCAGCCATTTTGCTATTTTTGCCTTTGCATTGCATTCTCATTGGTTGCAGATTAAACAAAATATCAAAAAAGCTTGGGTTCATTGCCGATAAAACAAAACTGATGCGTCAAAAGTATTAAATGCAAATAAGTTTACACAAACAAAATATTCAGTTATTGCTTTTCATGATTTTTGTGAAACCATTTGTATCTAAAAATTGTGCTGTCAGCTTCTTCAAAAATCAATAGCTGAAACCAAATCAGGGCGTAAAAAAACAAGGTGAACGCAATTTTGAATTTTTTCTGTAAAAATCCAATATTTGAGTTGTCAAACAATACAAAATCCACTTTTCTGTCATTTTCACTCATTTACATTTTTGACAGCTTTAGCATAAGATTTAGACGTCACGTTCACCTTGTTTTCTTACACCATGAACCAAACAGAACTATAGCTGGAAAATACCTCGCAAAGGACTGTATTTTATCTCCTTCTCTCGCGAACAGAAAATCAGTGAGAGAAACAGAGAAACTATCTTTTCTTATCTACGTCACGATAGACATAACGTCTTGCGCAGAACTGTGCAACTTTTCTGCGTCTGTTGGCGTAATCTATTGTATATTATTTTTGGTTACATATGGTAGACAAAAAACCAATCAAAGCTGCAGCAAAAATCGATGGAGAAGAGCTTCAAGCAATTTGGAGGTTAAAGAATATTCCTTCGGTAGAGGAAAAACATGTTTGCAGTATGTATGGAAAAAACTAAAGAAAAATGAAAACAGGTTCAACGACACTATGTCCAAAAATCGATATGCCTTCATAAACGATATTGCCAATCTTTTTGACACCGGCTTTACGGACAATTGTGAAATAATTAAAGACAAAGATAATTTTATAGAATACGTCAACGCAAAAACACAAAAAAGAAGAGTATTTTTTAAAGAAAAAGCAAATATTGGCACCATCAGAAATGTAATCCCTTTACAAGAAATGCTTGACAATGATGATAGTAGTGAAACCACCATTGAATTCGATTGGACCTGTTATGATGATGAAGATCCAGATTTCACAATAATGGAACCAAAAATCGAACAACTCGGTTGCTCTAAAAGAGCAGAGCTTTACACCACATTGGACCGTGCTGGGGTAAGCAGTGGAAAAGCATCATTGATTGTAAATGCAGTCAATAGCGTTTGTAGCTGTAATAATGTGCATGCTCGTACCAAACAATGGATTTGGATGGCCAGGACAACAACGCGACGCAAAGTTGCAGATGAAATAAAGAAAAAAATTTTTACCAGCTCAGTTCTTAACAGTCCACTGTGATGGTAAAATTATGATGGACTTGCGAAATACAAGGAACAAAAATGAGCGCATAACAATTCATTTTACTGGGAACGGTGAAGAAAAGCTTCTTGGCACACCAACAATTAAATCTGGAACAGGTGAGGAACAGGCAGAGGTAATAAGCCAGATGCTACAGAAATGGAAGTTAACAGAAAAAGTTAAATTCATGTGCGCTGATACGACAAGCAGCAATACAGGAAAACATTCTGGCGCATGTGTTATTTTGCATAAAAAGTTGTCAAAATCATTAATTTATCTAGCTTGTCGGCACCATATGCTAGAAATAATTGCTGCTGCAGCACTTAATGCACTGAACATCGAACAATCCACGACGTCCCCAAACATAGAAATCTTTCTAAAACTTCGAAATGCATGGGAGTTTGTAGATAAAACTAATTGGTATAATTGTTTACAGCATCCAAAGGTATCTTCAAATCTTCAACGAATGTCAGCGGAACGAAACCATAGCTTTTGTCAGAGAGCAAATTTTTGCTTTTGCAGTTTTGGGTGAAGGCAAAGGTATGATAACTATAAGAGCACCAGGTGCTATACACAGAGCCCGTTGGATGGCTAAACTTATTATAGTGTAAAAATTTGCATATTTAGTGACCAACTTCGTTGTCAACTGGAGACGGAAATATTAGATGATCTTTTTGAATACAGCGCTATTATATTTAATCATAGTTAAAGTTTATATTCATTGTTGGTACTTATGACTCGCGCAGACTATGCCTTTTAAACGATTTGCAGCTTTCAAAATATTTGTACAAATACAAAATATATAACCAGCGAATTGGAGATGCAACCCTCAAAAAATTTCTTAATCATCAATGGTATTTGTCGGAGAGACTGGCGCCTTTAGCATTTTTAGACGACCGCATCAACAACAAAAAATTGCGCTGCATGGTAGAACGTTTTAAGTCGCCTATGAAAGAAACACCTTTAATGAAGGTGGCAATAGAAGAAAATAACTAAGAACGTTTAGATATTTCCGATTTTATCACCACAAATAGCATAAAGTTCTTTGACTCCACTTATATTGGCACTGATTTTTTGAAAAGTGATCCAGATACTTGGAAAAAACCCCTCTTATTTGCAAGCCTTGGACATTATCAAATGTTTCTTCGTTGTGAATGATATAGCTGAACGTGGTGTTGCTGCTGCAAATGGGTACTGTTACCGACTCCGCCATCAGCACTGTTTAATAGTACTTATTAAGCCTTTATTTTGGCCCCTTTTGTGTGTGGCAGCGCTAATATGAAAATAAAATTTGCAACACTTATTTGCAAAGTAATGACAAAAACTTTCATACAGATCCAAGCACACAAGAGGAACCAAAGTAAGTTGAAAAAGTGAAGAATACTTTTTATGTTGCAATTAATTTGTATTTTACTTTTTTAAGATTTTAAAGCGTTTTATCTACGTTCATTTGTCAACGTTTTGTTTAAAAAATAAATTCATCGCTAAAAAATTAGAACCGTTTATTGAATCGTCGATAATTTCTTTAAAATTTTGTCATTGTGCAAAGACAATTTCTGTACAATTTGCTGTATCGCGCACGAATATAACCTCACTTATGATGTGTGACCATGAGGCTAGTAAAACTAGCTGTACGCTGTGTACCGAGGAGGATGATGAATATATGGTGCAATGTGACGTATGCGACAAGTGGTACCATTTTATTTGTGTCGGCGTGGGACAAGAAGTGGAACAACGGGAATGGAAGTGCAAGCCATGTGAGCAATTCGGTGAGAAAAGCGGCAGCGCACAACAACAAATACAACGTGAAAACCAAATGTCAAAGACTTCCGCGAACAGTAAGTCACGTGTAGTGGTATATGTTGGAAAATGGCAGGATCGCCATGTTGTGTTGAAAAATATTTAGAGTTGAATGCTTTGTAATGCAACTTCTACTTTAATGTTATTTTTAGTTTGCCTAAGTAATTTTGTAAGTTATTTCAATGACTGCATCGAAATGAACTTTGGTGTATTAGAGCACACCGTGATGCTGTAATGTATGGCAAGAATAACTGTTTTGAAATTCTTAATAAAAACTCTGGCTTTCGCTTTCGTAGTCGTGATTAAGAATCTGCTTTATTTTAAAAATGTTCTGATTTATAAAGTAATTTTACCAGTATTTTTCTTAAAAATATCTTAACACTATTTCCAATACTCCTCCTTAAATTCCAATTTTTAATTTTGTTTTTCAATAAAATAAAATTAACCAATCATATTTTACTTTGTATTGTCGCATTCTTTCTTCCCCTCAAAATATTAATTTCAAATAGCCAATATAATCGATGGACAAAATTCATAGCTTTGACTTTAAAAGAGTTGTGGCGTGACCGTCTGTCACCTCATCCCCCTTAAGAATAAGAAAAAACATATAAGTGGGTCAGAGGAGTTTAATGATCCTCGCTTGTTTGGCGGCACTTTGTTGCAACCCACTCAAGTAAATAGCACTTTTATTTTTTAATAATAACACAGCGATAACCTGAGCCGCCGCTGACCAGAGTCATAGCTGGCGCGTCAAGCTAACAAAGCTTGGCCTCAAGTGACAATTCGTCACTAAGCGATAAAATGCTTATCTGTAAAGCTGGCAGCTTGTGTGTTGTTTTAAGCTGCAACAACAAGCGTGTCATATAACTTGAGCGTTAGTTGCCTGGGCGCTGGCTTAGCTACCCAGCTCACAGGCAAGCGCGCATTGGTGTGGGTAAATAGAATACACATCGCACCCGCTCTGTCGCGTCGTCATCAGTGCTAATGACGAAGCGAGATAGTATAAATGCCAGTGACTCTGGTGAGATATGAAAACATAAAAATGCATATCGAGAACTGTATTTTCGTGGTTTTAGCTATGTGAGCTTTCGCAGTATTGTACATCGCGTTACAATACATATACAACGCGTTGTGGTAGCATGGGCTATGGGCCCTGCTGCCTTAAAAAGATTTAATCAGTTCTGAAGTTAGTGTCTTGGCAATTAGTTCGCCATACGCGGTATTAAAATTGTATAAAAGTTTGTAAATAAAATAGTAGTCTTTAAAAACCGACTTTTATTTAAACTAAATTGGTGACCCCGACGTGATTGGTGATTGGCCGAGAACACGAGAGAAAAAGTGTTAAAGTGAAGTGCGCGAGTGTTTTAAAGACAAAAACTGAAAGTAGTTAACCAAAATGGAACATAAAGAGAGGGCAAGTGATGATTCGGTCAACGAGACATTAGACCAAGCCCCACTTTTAGATAATGAAACTTCCGCGGCGGCGGAGCCGGAGCCTGGCGCGGGTGAGCTCAGTAGAGTGCAGTCTGTCCAGGTGACACAATTCTGGGCAGAGGAACCGGACCTATGGTTTTTACAATTAGAAGCCTTGTTCGCGAAGCAGGGCACAAAAGGCGATGCACAAAAATTTTATACAGTGGTGGGCGCGTTGCCCAAGCAGGTGCTCAAGCAGGTTAGCGCAGTTGTGCGCAACCCTCCAGCGTCGGACAGGTATGAAGCCCTACGCGGTAGACTATTGAGCATTTTCGCGGATAGACCACAGGAGAAGCTGCGGCGCCTCATGGAAGAGATGGAGCTGGGGGACCGTCGCCCCTCACAGCTATTGAACGAGATAAAGGACATGGACGGTGCGCAGGTAAACGAGGCCATGCTGCAGAATTTGTGGTTAGCTCGCCTGCCCAACGACGTCCAGGATATCCTACAGGTGGTCGATTTGCAGCTGGCGCAGCAGCCGGTGCAAGCAGACAAAATAATGGAGTCGGGCAAGTATCGCCCGAAGCAAGTGGCAGTAACTTCTGCACCCCCAGCTGACACCTGCCTTGAGAGAAGGTTGCACAGGTTGGAGGACGCTCTGCATGAGCATAATAATCCACGGCCTCGAGGCATACATAGTCGCTCGCAAGCACGCTGGGACGTACAACCAGCGGGCATAGAACCAGAGGTCGACCACGATTTTATACCACCACGTTTCAGGTCTAACTCCGCTTCCAGACAACCGCAGCCCAAAAGTGGACCCAGCAAGAGCACACTGCGCACGGCGTTTGCGGCGTCAACGGGCTGCCTTAAGGGACGAAAGCTTCGTAGCTGGATACTGCTAGTATCAACAGCAATGGAGGAATCGCGCAACTAGGTGCGTGCCCCCTTGCACATGGAACACTCGAGCAAAAAACTAAAGTCGAAGCCACCCACCAAAGGCGACACGGGTGGCAATAGTGAAATTTGTCGTCTGTATGTAGAAGATGTGAGAACAAGCAGGAAATTTTTAATTGACACTGGGGCGGACGTGTCAGTGATACCACCCAGCAGAAAAGAACGATTTGGCGAGCCCTATTTTTGCATCGCGACCTACGGTGAGAAGGAAGTTGCCCTCAGCCTCAGACTTAGACGGGAGTTCGTTTGGAAGTTCGTCATCGCCAACGTCAAGACACCCATTATCGGAGCCGATTTCCTGAGACATCACGGCTTGCTGGTTGACATTAAAAACAGCAAGTTGGTTGATCGGGAGACCGTAGGAAAATGCAATGGTTTAGCAGCAGAGATGGGTAAGACAAAAATTTATTCTTACAATTTTCGCAACCCTTTCGAAAAAATTCTGTCCGAGTTTGCCGATATTACCACACTAAGTCCGATTAAGCAGGTTTCAAAGTCAGGTGTTATTCATCACATTATCACGGATGGTCCGCCTACTCACGCGAGGCCCAGACGTTTGGCCCCTGATAAATTAGCAGCTGCAAGAAAAGAATTTAATTTCCTGCTTGAAAGCAATATCTGCGAGCCATCAGATAGCAATTGGCCGAGCCCGCTGTATATGGTTAGAAAAACGGACGGGACCTGGAGAGCATGCGGGGACTATAGGGCACTGAATGAAAAAACGGTGCCAGACCGTTACCCTATACCCCATGTAGTATACCTATACATATTATTTAACTATTTCATTTGCATTAATGTATTTCATTATAAAACAAGCTTTCTTAAAATAAGTAATAATATAAAAACCTCTACTGTAAGAATTTTCGAGAACATGCACAATAATATTCAAACTAAGTTAAAGTAATACACCTCTACGGTATGTATCACCTCATTTCATTATTATACTAAGATATTATTCAAACAATAAGAACATATGTTTATACTAAGCACTACTATCTATCTCATTCGCACACATGTACCCATGTGGCTGAATACAAAACATATGATATTATATTATCCCAGTAAAAAAACATGCGATCGTTCCTATGAGGAGCAACAACAGAGCGCTTTTTTGCTGTTTTGTTCTATCAAAAAGTGAGCACTTGTGCTCTTGTGCTTCTTTATTGTTTTAAAAAATCAATATGCGAGCAATCAATGAAAAAAAAGCACATAAAGTGAGTCATGTGCTTTGTAAGAAACTCGATCATTATTTACTGTGAAAAATCGGCCATTGTAGTCTAGTGGAGAGTGCGCTAGACTAACAATCCAGAGGTCCCTGGTTCGACTCCGGGTTCGGGCATGGTTCTTTTCACTTTCTTTGTTCTTTCCTACATTTAAGAATTATGAAAAACTAAAAATCCACAGCTAAATTGTGGGGAAAATGTGGAATTAAAGGACAGGAACAACTAAGGACTGAAAAAGCTTGCCGAGGTTAACGCATAACACACACTAGCCTCGGTTAAAAGCGATTGAAAGCATTATCTTTCACGTCTGTTTCGTCTAATCAATAATTCACGTATGGTTCCAATCAATTCCTCTAGCTAATCTATCCCTTTCCTTTCACGTCAAAGACCAAACCTTGTTGTATAAGGCGCATGTTGATTCTTTGATCTTAAAAAAAAAAACAAAAAAATATTTTCAATGTTCCTTTGCTGATCCATTTGAATCATTTATTGATCGCTCCTTTTGAGCTCCTCTGGGATGTTAAAGGGAGCGCTACCCTTCCTAGGACATGCAATGTTAAAAGAGAGCACAAAATACACCTAGCTTGGATCAATAAGGAGCACTCCACTGCTCCTCAGGGAGCACTCCCAGATCGCTCATAGGATGATCCACTTCTTTGCTGGGATACTTTTTACTCCTACACAAATATGTTAACATATGATTATGTTTACGTTTTCTATTAATATAAGTCTACTCACTCACACATATTAAACTATTAATACTTAATTACAAATATGTATTACGATATTCTACTATTACTTTTACACTAATTAAAGAACATATGATTCTATTTACATTCTAAACTACACAAACAATTGTTAACTAGTTTTAAGACAAAATACCGTTATGCTTACTATAAAAGGATGAACATATTTGAAAATAAATCAATCTAGTTTTGAGCTCTAACAGCTGCCAACTATTTTCATTTTAATAAGTCTTGAGCTTTAATAGCTGCCGACTTAAACCCTTTTAGCCTTTGCACTTTTTTTAGTGAACGGCATAAAAAGGATATTTAAAATAGCGCCAGTGGCGAACTGCGCCGGCAACCAATAGGCAGGTCATACAACTTATTTTTATAGAACGCGAGTCCTTTTTTTTATTATTTAAAAAAGAAAAAGGCGCGTACATGGAGATCCTGCGATATCGCCAAAAATATTATTACATGGCGATCCTGCAAACTGCGCATTAATTAATTTGCCGACTGCAAAATGCAGCGGACCGACAGATGCGACAACTTACGACATGTTTTATGCGCGGCTCCTTTTGCGACGCTCCAATTCGTCCATTTTCAGCCAGATTTGTCCAGCTAGAGGATTTAAAGCCGTGCCCTATTTTGGGTAGATTAGAAATAACACGTATATTCTTTTATAATCACTTCACATTTTTCTAAAATATTTAATAGTAGTTTTTTATATGAAATATGAAATTTAAAAAAAAACCAAAAACAATAATGCATTTTTATAACTAGTAAACAAACTAAAGTTTCTATTCATCTTTTTCACTCGCACAAGTTTCGTTTTATTAGAGTAAATTTTGTTTTCGCAATATTTATTTTCTTGTTGCGCTCCAACATTCACACACACATACATGCAACTCGTTTTGCATTATTTAAAAACTTTTCGCGAATATTAAAATAACTGCGACACGGAACTTAATTTTTATATAAAATAATATGAAAAAGTAATAAGTAAATCATATAAAAGCACTTGCAAAATTAGCCATACCTTAATTTAACACTTTTTCTATTTTTCACACACGACATTGAGCGAATGTAAACAACCGAAGCCGACATTTTTTTAGTTCTCTGACGTTTGCTTTCATGCTTATTCGCATTCAGCGACGAGCACTTGTTGCGCCACCTGCATGTTCAACTTGTAACGAAAAGCTGAATGTAGCACAGGGTGTTCGGAAATATTAAAATTTTAGGTATAAAGTACTAAACAATTTAAAGTACAGGATTAAATGGAAAATCTCCAAGAAAGCATTAAATTTTTAGAAAAATTAAAACTAAATATAAACAAAAGTAAAAATAGAGAATATACTGAACAGTATATTGAAGAAAAATTAAAAACTTTAGACTGTCTAAAAAACAAAGTAAATATTGAACAATCGATATATGTAAATCATGAGATTTTAAAAGAAACATTTAATAACCTCTATCAAGATTTAAATACAATTTTGAAAAATTTACCAATTAAACCAAAACCAGAAACAAAAGAAGAAAACAATATGGCTAGTTTTGATATCAATGTTGTGGGAAAAAACCTACAAATTTTCAAAGGACAGTTTATCAATTTGGAAGATTTTATATCGTAAGCAGAATTGCTTCACGCTTCATTGCTTTTAAAAGATGAAGATAAAGCTCTTTTCATTAAATATGTATATAATTTCAAACTTACTGCTCAAGTGCGTAGCATAACAGGTAGAACTAATAGACCTTCGACATTTACTGAATTAAAAAATTCATTGGAAAATGCTTACCCCAATCCGAAAACGTTACAACAAGTTTTAAGTGAAATCGGTACAATTAAACAAAACAATAAAAGTATTTCTGAATTCAGAGAAAAAATTTCAGAACTTTCTTAACAGTTAATAACCTTCGAAATTAATTCTTTAACTAATCCCACGCAAGCCGCAAAAGATGCAATTTACAAGGTTAACGAAAGCATGGCATTGAATGTTTTCATGAAAGGTGTTAATTTGGAATACCAAACTATTTTGTTAGCAAATGCACCTAAAACATACAATGAAGCAGTAGAGCGATGCATCACTGCAGAACAAAGTTTAAAGACAAATAAATCCAATATTTTACAAGCTTGAAACAGAAATACTTACAGAGAAAATTACAATAGATTCAACGACGTTAGAAATAGCTACATTCCACAAAACAATAATTGAAATAATAACTATTTTATGAATACAAGATACAATACAAACTATACAAATAATACAAATAGAAACTTTAACAGAAACAACAATTTTGCAAACAATAATAATAATAGAAATTTTAATGGAAACCATAACTTCGTAAATAATAATAGTAATTCCAACAGAAATTTTAATAGAAATTCCAATAATATCAATAGAACTTTTAATAATAATACTTTCAGAAGCAATTTGCAGGGAAACCGCTATGGCCGGGTAGCAGAGATTGTTACCCGCAGGGGCCAAAATTAATTTGCGAACTTACTAAAAATCTTTCATTTTACATCACATTAGAATGTGAAAATACAAACGACGATTTGAAATTTCTCATTGACACTGGAGCGGATATCTCCATATGTAAAATTATAAATATAGATCACATAAACACACAGAATATTTCGACAATAACGGGTATTACAAATGAAGAAATTGAATGCATTGGTACAAAAAATTTAAATTTAATAGTGGACGATGAAGATATCCAACATAATTTTTATATCGTAGAAAACAATTTTCCAATTGCCACTGATGGCATTATAGGACGCGATTTTTTAGAGAAGTATATGGCCAAAATTGACTTTGAAACATATACTTCAGCATTAATCATAAATGATAAAGAAATAATTTTACCAATAATTTTAAATAGTTGTAATAGAACAAATATCGTGATTCCTGCTCGTTCAGAATCTATAGTTCCAATAAATATTAAAGTCAATGAAGATAGTATTATTCTATATAAAGAAATAGAAAAAGGAGTATTTTTAGGTAGTAGCTTGATACCAGCAAATGGCAATGTTCAGGCAAATATAGTATAGTTTTTTAGTGGTTGGGTTTCAAAATCAAGATTCGTATTCTAAATACGAATAGTAACAATGTTGTATTGAAAAATCTTGATTTTGAAACTCAACCACTGAAAAACTTTAATATATTTGCCTGTAAAATCAATAATAAGACTGACAAAAATAGACTAGATACGTTACTAAAAACTTTAGACATTGGTTGTAACGACCCAGATGCCAAGACATCAATAATAAACATTATACAAAAATACAGTGACATTTTTCATCTCCCTGGAGAGCACTTAAGTACAAATAATTTTTACACGCAGACAATAAAAACAACAGATTCGACCCCGGTATACATTAAAAATTACAGACTTCCACAAAATCAGTTAACACAGATAAATGAACAGGTTGACCAACTTTTATCAGACAACATAATCGAACATTCAGTAAGCCCCTACAACTCACCATTACTAGTAGTTCCCAAAAAGTCAACAGATGACAGCAAAAAATGGCGACTTGTAGTAGACATTCGCAAATTAAATGAAAAAATTGTAAACGATTAATTCCCACTTACAAAAATAGAAGACGTTCTCGACCGACTGGGAAGAGCTAAATACTTTTTGACTTTGGACATGACCAGCTCTTTCCACCAAATTAACTTAGACAAAGACTCAAGACCGTTAACTTATTTTTCAACTGGAAATGGACATTTCCAATTTAAACGTTTACCATTTGGATTGAAGATATCATCCAACAGCTTCCAAAGAATGCTGACTATCGCATTAAGTGGCTTAGATACAGAAGCTTTTATTTATGTAGACGATATAATTGTTTTCGGTTGTAGTTTAGGACATCATAACGGCAATTTAATAAAAGTTTTTGACAGATTAAGAAAATATAATATAAAATTAAATTCACATATATGTTGTTTTTTAAAGCCAGAAGTCATTTACCTTGGGCATCTTATAACGGCCAATGGTATAAAAACTGACCCGTCTAAAAATTAAATTATAAAAGAATATCCAATACCAAAAAACGCGGACGAAGTACGAAGATTTTTTGCTTTCTGCAACTACTACCGTCGCTTTATTCCAAGATTTGCAGATATTGCTAAAAATTTAAACTCATTGTTAAAGAAGAACACAAAATTTGACTGGAATGAAAATTGCCAGAACTCTTTTGAAGAGCTAAAAACAAAACTTTTAAACCCACCGATACTGCAATATCCGGATTTCAATAAACCCTTTATACTCACCACAGATGCTTCTAATTACGCTCTTGGTGCAGTCCTATCGCAAGGCGAAGTAGGCTCAGACTTACCAATTTCGTACGCAAGCAAATCTCTTGCAAAACATGACCTAAACAAGCCAATTATTGAGAAAGAGCTCTTAGCTATACATTGGGCAATCAATTTTTTCAGACCCTACCTCTACGGTAGAAAATTTTCGGTTCTAACAGACCACCGCCCGCTAGTGTCTCTTTTCGCTCATAAAAATCCTTCTTCTAAAATGACACGCATAATATTAGATCTTAGCGATTATGATTTCAATATTATATATAAAAAGGGTAAAATGAATACCAATGCAGACGCATTGTCAAGAATAATTTTAAATAGTGATTCCCTAAAAGCTATGATTCCAACCGGAATGGAAGATAGCAAACAAAATATACTAGCAATTACAAGAAGTATGAACACAGATAAACATACAAAAAACACTGATTTAAACAAAAGAGAATGTCCTTCCAGCGAAAAGCCCGCAAAACTTTTTGTTTGGGATTGTACATCCATAACAGATATAAAAAAATTAAAAAAAATTATGGTTCATTACAGAAAGAAATTTTAAGGATACCAAAATTGAAATACATGATGAGGAAGTAATTATACGATGTAGTGATAATCCACTGTTCACACCGCTGACTTTGGAGAAGCTTTCATCAAAAATGTATAATGTAGGAATAGAAGAATTAGCGCTAAAGAGAAATGATGATATATTTAAAACCATTGAAATGGATAAGTTCAAAGATATTTTTAATAACATAAAAAGAACAAACGAAAACTTAAAAATTTTAATTTATAATGAGCCACAAAGAACAGTCGACAAAATAAAACAAAACAAAATAATCGAAGAATACCACAATTCGACACAATAATGAAACTAAAAAAAAATACATATGGAAAAATATGAGCAAAATGATAAAAAAGTTCATTCTCAATTGTAACAATTGCAAAATTAATAAACAAACTAAACATACAAAAGAAAATTTAACATTGACAGACACACCAAGTACCAGCTTTGAAGTAGTTTCTATCGACACAGTAGGTCCCCTACGCTTATCCAACAATTACAGATACATACTAACGATGCAGTGCGACTTAACAAAGTATGTAATAGCATGTCCAATGGAGACAAAAGACGCGAAAACTGTTGCTAAAACACTTGTTGAAAACGTAATTTTAATATACGGTCACTTTAAAATTTTAAAATCGGATAGAGGTACAGAATTCCTCAATGAATTAATGTCAGAATTATGCAATTTATTAGATATTAAACAAATTTTTAGCACTCCATATCACCATGAGACTCTAGGCTCGATTGAAAGAAACCATCGAGTATTAAATGAATACTTGTTAAACTTTTGTAAAAATAAAGAATGGGACCAATGGATCCCATACTTCACTTTTTCATATAACACAACACCTTATGTTGATACAAATTATACACCGTTTGAGCTAATTTTTGGAAAACTTGCAAATCTTCCAAATGATAATCGTTTCGAATCAATAGTATATAATACAGACAATTACACACAAGAACTGAAACATAGATTTAAATATTCTTTACAAAAAGCAAACGAATTAATAAATATTGCAAAAATGAATAGAATAAAAAAAGATAAAAATATTAATCCGTTCAATTTAAATATTGGAGATAAAGTTTTGATAAAAAGGATGAATAGAAGAAAAAATCATTCTCCTTATATTGGTCCATTCATAATTGTAAACAAAAAAGGAGTAAATTCAATAGTAAATTTAAATGGAACACTGAAAGAATACCATAACAATATGTTAAAGAAATATGTGTAAAAATTATATCTTTTTATTTAAAAATTTAAATCTTGCAAATATATGAATCATATTAAAATATTGTATAAGTTAAAACAAAAAAATAAATTAATTTTTCATAAATTTCAAAATAAATTTTTTTTCTCTTAAGGGTGAGGGTGTAGTATACCTATACATATTATTTAACTATTTAATTTACATTAATGTATTTCATTATAAAACAAGCTTTTCTTAAAATAAGTAATAATATAAAAACCTCTACTGTAAGAATTTTCGAGAACATGCACAATAATATTCAAACTAAGTTAAAGTAATACACCTCTACGGTATGTATCACCTCATTTCATTTTTATACTAAGATATTATTCAAACAATAAGAACATATGTTCATACTAAGCACTACTATCTATCTCATTCGCACACATGTACCCATATGGCTGAATACAAAACATATGATATTAAATTATCCCAGTAAAAAACATGCGATCGTTCCTATGAGGAGCAACAACAGAGCGCTCTTTTGCTGTTTTATTCTATCAAAATGTGAGCACTTGTGCTCTTGTGCTTCTTTATTGTTTTTAAAAATCAATAGGCGAGCAATCAATGAAAAAAAGCACATAAAGTGAGTCATGTGCTTTGTAAGAAACTCGATTATTATTTGTTGTGAAAAATCGGCCATTGTAGTCTAGTGGAGAGTGCGCTAGACTAACAATCCAGAGGTCCCTGGTTCGACTCCGGGTTCGGGCATGGTTCTTTTCACTTTCTTTGTTCTTTCCTACATTTAAGAATTATGAAAAACTAAAAATCCACAGCTAAATTGTGGGGAAAATGTGGAATTAAAGGACAGGAACAACTAAGGACTGAAAAAGCTTGCCGAGGTTAACGCATAACACACACTAGCCTCGGTTAAAAGCGATTGAAAGCATTATCTTTCACGTCTGTTTCGTCTAATCAATAATTCACGTATGGTTCCAATCAATTCCTCTAGCTAATCTATCCCTTTCCTTTCACGTCAAAGACCAAACCTTGTTGTATAAGGCGCATGTTGATTCTTTGATCTTAAAAAAAAAAACAAAAAAATATTTTCAATGTTCCTTTGCTGATCCATTTGAATCATTTATTGATCGCTCCTTTTGAGCTCCTCTGGGATGTTAAAGGGAGCGCTACCCTTCCTAGGACATGCAATGTTAAAAGAGAGCACAAAATACACCTAGCTTGGATCAATAAGGAGCACTCCACTGCTCCTCAGGGAGCACTCCCAGATCGCTCATAGGATGATCCACTTCTTTGCTGGGATACTTTTTACTCCTACACAAATATGTTAACATATGATTATGTTTACGTTTTCTATTAATATAAGTCTACTCACTCACACATATTAAACTATTAATACTTAATTACAAATATGTATTACGATATTCTACTATTACTTTTACACTAATTAAAGAACATATGATTCTATTTACATTCTAAACTACACAAACAATTGTTAACTAGTTTTAAGACAAAATACCGTTATGCTTACTATAAAAGGATGAACATATTTGAAAATAAATCAATCTAGTTTTGAGCTCTAACAGCTGCCAACTATTTTCATTTTAATAAGTCTTGAGCTTTAATAGCTGCCGACTTAAACCCTTTTAGCCTTTGCACTTTTTTTAGTGAACGGCATAAAAAGGATATTTAAAATAGCGCCAGTGGCGAACTGCGCCGGCAACCAATAGGCAGGTCATACAACTTATTTTTATAGAACGCGAGTCCTTTTTTTTATTATTTAAAAAAGAAAAAGGCGCGTACATGGAGATCCTGCGATATCGCCAAAAATATTATTACATGGCGATCCTGCAAACTGCGCATTAATTAATTTGCCGACTGCAAAATGCAGCGGACCGACAGATGCGACAACTTACGACATGTTTTATGCGCGGCTCCTTTTGCGACGCTCCAATTCGTCCATTTTCAGCCAGATTTGTCCAGCCGTTTCCCTAGAGGATTTAAAGCCGTGCCCTATTTTGGGTAGATTAGAAATAACACGTATATTCTTTTATAATCACTTCACATTTTTCTAAAATATTTAATAGTAGTTTTTTATATGAAATATGAAATTTAAAAAAAAACCAAAAACAATAATGCATTTTTATAACTAGTAAACAAACTAAAGTTTCTATTCATCTTTTTCACTCGCACAAGTTTCGTTTTATTAGAGTAAATTTTGTTTTCGCAATATTTATTTTCTTGTTGCGCTCCAACATTCACACACACATACATGCAACTCGTTTTGCATTATTTAAAAACTTTTCGCGAATATTAAAATAACTGCGACACGGAACTTAATTTTTATATAAAATAATATGAAAAAGTAATAAGTAAATCATATAAAAGCACTTGCAAAATTAGCCATACCTTAATTTAACACTTTTTCTATTTTTCACACACGACATTGAGCGAATGTAAACAACCGAAGCCGACATTTTTTTAGTTCTCTGACGTTTGCTTTCATGCTTATTCGCATTCAGCGACGAGCACTTGTTGCGCCACCTGCATGTTCAACTTGTAACGAAAAGCTGAATGTAGCACAGGGTGTTCGGAAATATTAAAATTTTAGGTATAAAGTACTAAACAATTTAAAGTACAGGATTAAATGGAAAATCTCCAAGAAAGCATTAAATTTTTAGAAAAATTAAAACTAAATATAAACAAAAGTAAAAATAGAGAATATACTGAACAGTATATTGAAGAAAAATTAAAAACTTTAGACTGTCTAAAAAACAAAGTAAATATTGAACAATCGATATATGTAAATCATGAGATTTTAAAAGAAACATTTAATAACCTCTATCAAGATTTAAATACAATTTTGAAAAATTTACCAATTAAACCAAAACCAGAAACAAAAGAAGAAAACAATATGGCTAGTTTTGATATCAATGTTGTGGGAAAAAACCTACAAATTTTCAAAGGACAGTTTATCAATTTGGAAGATTTTATATCGTAAGCAGAATTGCTTCACGCTTCATTGCTTTTAAAAGATGAAGATAAAGCTCTTTTCATTAAATATGTATATAATTTCAAACTTACTGCTCAAGTGCGTAGCATAACAGGTAGAACTAATAGACCTTCGACATTTACTGAATTAAAAAATTCATTGGAAAATGCTTACCCCAATCCGAAAACGTTACAACAAGTTTTAAGTGAAATCGGTACAATTAAACAAAACAATAAAAGTATTTCTGAATTCAGAGAAAAAATTTCAGAACTTTCTTAACAGTTAATAACCTTCGAAATTAATTCTTTAACTAATCCCACGCAAGCCGCAAAAGATGCAATTTACAAGGTTAACGAAAGCATGGCATTGAATGTTTTCATGAAAGGTGTTAATTTGGAATACCAAACTATTTTGTTAGCAAATGCACCTAAAACATACAATGAAGCAGTAGAGCGATGCATCACTGCAGAACAAAGTTTAAAGACAAATAAATCCAATATTTTACAAGCTTGAAACAGAAATACTTACAGAGAAAATTACAATAGATTCAACGACGTTAGAAATAGCTACATTCCACAAAACAATAATTGAAATAATAACTATTTTATGAATACAAGATACAATACAAACTATACAAATAATACAAATAGAAACTTTAACAGAAACAACAATTTTGCAAACAATAATAATAATAGAAATTTTAATGGAAACCATAACTTCGTAAATAATAATAGTAATTCCAACAGAAATTTTAATAGAAATTCCAATAATATCAATAGAACTTTTAATAATAATACTTTCAGAAGCAACAATTTGCAGGGAAACCGCTATGGCCGGGTAGCAGAGATTGTTACCCGCAGGGGCCAAAATTAATTTGCGAACTTACTAAAAATCTTTCATTTTACATCACATTAGAATGTGAAAATACAAACGACGATTTGAAATTTCTCATTGACACTGGAGCGGATATCTCCATATGTAAAATTATAAATATAGATCACATAAACACACAGAATATTTCGACAATAACGGGTATTACAAATGAAGAAATTGAATGCATTGGTACAAAAAATTTAAATTTAATAGTGGACGATGAAGATATCCAACATAATTTTTATATCGTAGAAAACAATTTTCCAATTGCCACTGATGGCATTATAGGACGCGATTTTTTAGAGAAGTATATGGCAAAAATTGACTTTGAAACATATACTTCAGCATTAATCATAAATGATAAAGAAATAATTTTACCAATAATTTTAAATAGTTGTAATAGAACAAATATCGTGATTCCTGCTCGTTCAGAATCTATAGTTCCAATAAATATTAAAGTCAATGAAGATAGTATTATTCTATATAAAGAAATAGAAAAAGGAGTATTTTTAGGTAGTAGCTTGATACCAGCAAATGGCAATGTTCAGGCAAATATATTATAGTTTTTTAGTGGTTGGGTTTCAAAATCAAGATTCGTATTCTAAATACGAATAGTAACAATGTTGTATTGAAAAATCTTGATTTTGAAACTCAACCACTGAAAAACTTTAATATATTTGCCTGTAAAATCAATAATAAGACTGACAAAAATAGACTAGATACGTTACTAAAAACTTTAGACATTGGTTGTAACGACCCAGATGCCAAGACATCAATAATAAACATTATACAAAAATACAGTGACATTTTTCATCTCCCTGGAGAGCACTTAAGTACAAATAATTTTTACACGCAGACAATAAAAACAACAGATTCGACCCCGGTATACATTAAAAATTACAGACTTCCACAAAATCAGTTAACACAGATAAATGAACAGGTTGACCAACTTTTATCAGACAACATAATCGAACATTCAGTAAGCCCCTACAACTCACCATTACTAGTAGTTCCCAAAAAGTCAACAGATGACAGCAAAAAATGGCGACTTGTAGTAGACATTCGCAAATTAAATGAAAAAATTGTAAACGATTAATTCCCACTTACAAAAATAGAAGACGTTCTCGACCGACTGGGAAGAGCTAAATACTTTTTGACTTTGGACATGACCAGCTCTTTCCACCAAATTAACTTAGACAAAGACTCAAGACCGTTAACTTATTTTTCAACTGGAAATGGACATTTCCAATTTAAACGTTTACCATTTGGATTGAAGATATCATCCAACAGCTTCCAAAGAATGCTGACTATCGCATTAAGTGGCTTAGATACAGAAGCTTTTATTTATGTAGACGATATAATTGTTTTCGGTTGTAGTTTAGGACATCATAACGGCAATTTAATAAAAGTTTTTGACAGATTAAGAAAATATAATATAAAATTAAATTCACATATATGTTGTTTTTTAAAGCCAGAAGTCATTTACCTTGGGCATCTTATAACGGCCAATGGTATAAAAACTGACCCGTCTAAAAATTAAATTATAAAAGAATATCCAATACCAAAAAACGCGGACGAAGTACGAAGATTTTTTGCTTTCTGCAACTACTACCGTCGCTTTATTCCAAGATTTGCAGATATTGCTAAAAATTTAAACTCATTGTTAAAGAAGAACACAAAACTTGACTGGAATGAAAATTGCCAGAACTCTTTTGAAGAGCTAAAAACAAAACTTTTAAACCCACCGATACTG
Source organism: Dichetophora obliterata (assembly GCA_963920525.1). Taxonomy (NCBI): domain Eukaryota; kingdom Metazoa; phylum Arthropoda; class Insecta; order Diptera; family Sciomyzidae; genus Dichetophora; species Dichetophora obliterata. The sequence goes on from OY986435.1 coordinate 126,128,655, forward strand.
CAATATCCGGATTTCAATAAACCCTTTATACTCACCACAGATGCTTCTAATTACGCTCTTGGTGCAGTCCTATCGCAAGGCGAAGTAGGCTCAGACTTACCAATTTCGTACGCAAGCAAATCTCTTGCAAAACATGACCTAAACAAGCCAATTATTGAGAAAGAGCTCTTAGCTATACATTGGGCAATCAATTTTTTCAGACCCTACCTCTACGGTAGAAAATTTTCGGTTCTAACAGACCACCGCCCGCTAGTGTCTCTTTTCGCTCATAAAAATCCTTCTTCTAAAATGACACGCATAATATTAGATCTTAGCGATTATGATTTCAATATTATATATAAAAAGGGTAAAATGAATACCAATGCAGACGCATTGTCAAGAATAATTTTAAATAGTGATTCCCTAAAAGCTATGATTCCAACCGGAATGGAAGATAGCAAACAAAATATACTAGCAATTACAAGAAGTATGAACACAGATAAACATACAAAAAACACTGATTTAAACAAAAGAGAATGTCCTTCCAGCGAAAAGCCCGCAAAACTTTTTGTTTGGGATTGTACATCCATAACAGATATAAAAAAATTAAAAAAAATTAAGGTTCATTACAGAAAGAAATTTTAAGGATACCAAAATTGAAATACATGATGAGGAAGTAATTATACGATGTAGTGATAATCCACTGTTCACACCGCTGACTTTGGAGAAGCTTTCATCAAAAATGTATAATGTAGGAATAGAAGAATTAGCGCTAAAGAGAAATGATGATATATTTAAAACCATTGAAATGGATAAGTTCAAAGATATTTTTAATAACATAAAAAGAACAAACGAAAACTTAAAAATTTTAATTTATAATGAGCCACAAAGAACAGTCGACAAAATAAAACAAAACAAAATAATCGAAGAATACCACAATTCGACACAATAATGAAACTAAAAAAAAATACATATGGAAAAATATGAGCAAAATGATAAAAAAGTTCATTCTCAATTGTAACAATTGCAAAATTAATAAACAAACTAAACATACAAAAGAAAATTTAACATTGACAGACACACCAAGTACCAGCTTTGAAGTAGTTTCTATCGACACAGTAGGTCCCCTACGCTTATCCAACAATTACAGATACATACTAACGATGCAGTGCGACTTAACAAAGTATGTAATAGCATGTCCAATGGAGACAAAAGACGCGAAAACTGTTGCTAAAACACTTGTTGAAAACGTAATTTTAATATACGGTCACTTTAAAATTTTAAAATCGGATAGAGGTACAGAATTCCTCAATGAATTAATGTCAGAATTATGCAATTTATTAGATATTAAACAAATTTTTAGCACTCCATATCACCATGAGACTCTAGGCTCGATTGAAAGAAACCATCGAGTATTAAATGAATACTTGTTAAACTTTTGTAAAAATAAAGAATGGGACCAATGGATCCCATACTTCACTTTTTCATATAACACAACACCTTATGTTGATACAAATTATACACCGTTTGAGCTAATTTTTGGAAAACTTGCAAATCTTCCAAATGATAATCGTTTCGAATCAATAGTATATAATACAGACAATTACACACAAGAACTGAAACATAGATTTAAATATTCTTTACAAAAAGCAAACGAATTAATAAATATTGCAAAAATGAATAGAATAAAAAAAGATAAAAATATTAATCCGTTCAATTTAAATATTGGAGATAAAGTTTTGATAAAAAGGATGAATAGAAGAAAAAATCAATCTCCTTATATTGGTCCATTCATAATTGTAAACAAAAAAGGAGTAAATTCAATAGTAAATTTAAATGGAACACTGAAAGAATACCATAACAATATGTTAAAGAAATATGTGTAAAAATTATATCTTTTTATTTAAAAATTTAAATCTTGCAAATATATGAATCATATTAAAATATTGTATAAGTTAAAACAAAAAAATAAATTAATTTTTCATAAATTTCAAAATAAATTTTTTTTCTCTTAAGGGTGAGGGTGTAGTATACCTATACATATTATTTAACTATTTAATTTACATTAATGTATTTCATTATAAAACAAGCTTTTCTTAAAATAAGTAATAATATAAAAACCTCTACTGTAAGAATTTTCGAGAACATGCACAATAATATTCAAACTAAGTTAAAGTAATACACCTCTACGGTATGTATCACCTCATTTCATTTTTATACTAAGATATTATTCAAACAATAAGAACATATGTTCATACTAAGCACTACTATCTATCTCATTCGCACACATGTACCCATATGGCTGAATACAAAACATATGATATTAAATTATCCCAGTAAAAAACATGCGATCGTTCCTATGAGGAGCAACAACAGAGCGCTCTTTTGCTGTTTTATTCTATCAAAATGTGAGCACTTGTGCTCTTGTGCTTCTTTATTGTTTTTAAAAATCAATAGGCGAGCAATCAATGAAAAAAAGCACATAAAGTGAGTCATGTGCTTTGTAAGAAACTCGATTATTATTTGTTGTGAAAAATCGGCCATTGTAGTCTAGTGGAGAGTGCGCTAGACTAACAATCCAGAGGTCCCTGGTTCGACTCCGGGTTCGGGCATGGTTCTTTTCACTTTCTTTGTTCTTTCCTACATTTAAGAATTATGAAAAACTAAAAATCCACAGCTAAATTGTGGGGAAAATGTGGAATTAAAGGACAGGAACAACTAAGGACTGAAAAAGCTTGCCGAGGTTAACGCATAACACACACTAGCCTCGGTTAAAAGCGATTGAAAGCATTATCTTTCACGTCTGTTTCGTCTAATCAAAAATTCACGTATGGTTCCAATCAATTCCTCTAGCTAATCTATCCCTTTCCTTTCACGTCAAAGACCAAACCTTGTTGTAAAAGGCGCATGTTGATTCTTTGATCTTAAAAAAAAACAAAAAAATATTTTAAATGTTCCTTTGCTGATCCATTTGAATCATTTAAGGAAAATATTTTTAGGAAAATACACCTAGCTTGGATCAATAAGGAGCACTCCACTGCTCCTCAGGGAGCACTCCCAGATCGCTCATAGGATGATCCACTTCTTTGCTGGGACACTTTTTACTCCTACACAAATATGTTAACATATGATTACCCAGCGTACACATCTTTCCGACATGTCTGACGTCCGAAAAAGTCTGTTGAATGTCTGTTATTTTATCCGAAATCTATCAGACAAATCTGCACATTCTCTGAAGGAAATTATCATGAGAGATTTGAGCGAGAAATCTGCTTACTCTCTGAGTGCATTATTTTTTTGCTCGATTTTGTTATTATTTTTGTATACATGTTTCTGCTTATACCATGAAGGGAAATTTTTTGCTTATTGTTGTTTTTGCGTTATAATATGCGTACAGGTCTTTCTACGAAATAGACAAACAATTCTGTCGACATCAACCACAACCCTTTCACAGCAAATGCAAGACGAAGAAGATCATGCTTTGTTATGCTTTGTTGGTACAAATTGGCTGCAGAATAATTTGGTGGTGGGAAAACACTTGTACTCTGAAGAGAAGTTTTTTGTTTGTTTTGTTCTTGCATTCCATGGTAATTTTTCAATGTGATTTGGTTTTTTGTTGTTAATCCCGTTACATTCCATTGTCAATTTTTTTGTGCGATTGGATTGTGTCAATCGAGCGTCATTTATAATTCAATCGGTGACTACAAGAGTTGATTTGTGCGAAAAAGATGATTTAGTGTGAAAAAAAAGTTAAAATAAAAAATAGCGTAAAATAAGTTTAGAAAGTGAGTTTAATAATATTTGAGTTTAATATTCCAAGATGACAATATTGCCTCAAAATTTTCGTGGTCGTCTTCAAATAACAATATACCGGTCAGAGACCTACATTTTATAAAGCTACTTAAAGGTATTTAAAAAAATTGCATTTCAACTAGTATAGACGATTCTTATTCATTAAAATTGTCTTTTTAGATGTCACCTTGGAACAAATTCCACAAACAAATAGTTCCACAGTGGAAAGCAGCATAAAATTTTTTTTAATTCGGCAAAAGACCGATTGAATAAAAGAAAAACAACTGAGGATGACTGAATAAAACTAAATAAAACAAAAATAATTAAATAAAAAAACATTACTTTATTATAATAATTACATTTTGAAATACACAATTACAATTGCACTTTGTTGTTAAAAAAATTTAATTAAATTACGTTATTATAAGATTTTGAATTTAACAATTGCAATTACACTTTGCTTTTTAAAAAATGGAATTAAATTACTTTATTATAAGATTTTGAATTTCACAATTGCAATTGCACTTTGTTTTTAAAAAACTTGAATTAAATTACGTTATTATAAGATTTTGAATATCACAATTGCAATTGCACTTTGTTTTTAAAAAAATTTAATTAAATTACTTTATTATAATTATAATAATTCTAAAATAAATATGAATTTTTAAAATTTAAACCAATTTTTCATTTTTTCCGACAAAGGTCAGAATTGTCTGATCAATGTCTGATGTTCTGTCAGACAAAGGTCAGAATTGTCTGACATATGTCTGATGTTTTGTCCGACAATGGTCAGAATTGTCTGACCTATGTCTGATGTTCTGTCCGACAATGGTCAGAATTGTCTGACATATGTCTGATGTTCTGTCCGACAATGATCAGAATTGTCTGACCTTTGTCGTACAAAATGTAAGATTTCCCTCCGAAATTCCCATCAGAAATTGGACAGAATTCTGTAAGAATAGTCTGCACAAGTAGCCGACTTTCAACAGAAACGTCGGTCCGAATTCTTGTCAACCGTTCATACAAATTTCGGTAAGAATTTCGGTAAGAACGTCAGACATGTCGGAAAGATGTGTACGCTGGGTGTTTACGTTTTCTATTAATATAAGTCTACTCACTCACACATATTAAACTATTAATACTTAATTACAAATATGTATTACGATATTTTACTATTACTTTTACACTAATTAAAGAACATATGATTCTATTTACATTCTAAACTACACAAACAATTGTTAACTAGTTTTAAGACAAAATACCGTTATGCTTACTATAAAAGGATGAACATATTTGAAAATAAATCAATCTAGTTTTGAGCTCTAACAGCTGACAGACTTAAACCCTTTTAGCCTCTGTACTTTTTTTAGTGAACGGCATAAAAAGGATATTTAAAATAGCGCCAGTGGCGAACTGCGCCGGCAACCAATAGGCAGGTCCTACAACTTATTTTTATAGAAAGCGAGTCCTTTTTTTATTATTTAAAAAATAAAAAGGCGCGTACATGGCGATCCTGTGATATCGCCAAAAATATTATTACACCCATGTGCAAGATTTTACGCACGTATTGCATGGGAAAAAGATATTTTTAACGCTTGATTTGCAGCGTGCATATCACCAAATATCAATTGAGCCTGCAGATATTCCAAAGACGGCAATAACGACGCCATTTGGATTATTTCAATTTAAATATATGACCTTCGGGTTGAGGAATGCAGCCCAAACTTTTCAGAGGCACATAAATAAAATTTTGCCTGCTGAGGCTCATTATGCATTTGTCTACATTGATGACATCTGCATAGCGTCGCCGGATGAGAGACAGCATGAAAAGGATCTACGAAGAATTCTGCAACTGCTGCGCGAGAACGGGCTAGCTATAAATTTAGCTTAATGTACCCTGGGCAAGCCAGAGGTCAAGTTCTTAGGACACACGGTCAATGAGGAGGGTATACGCCCCCATCACGAAAAGGTCCCCATCACGAAAAGGAATGGTGAACTTTTACCGGTGATTCGTCTGAAATGCGGTAGCGACTCAATCGCTGCTTCAAGCGTTAGTAGTCGCTAACAAAAAGAACGACAAAACGCCTTTAGTCTGGAACCAAGAGGCAGACCAGGCGTTTGAAAATTGCAAGAGCGATCTGGCCAATTCGGCGTTGCTGTACCATCCAAAGCCAAATTCTAGGGGCAGTCCTAAACCAAGAAGTTGGTAACCACATGCAGCCGTTAGGTTATTACTCAAAGAAATTGATGGTTGCGCAGATTAAGTATAGCACCTACGACCGAGAATTGCTTGCAATATACCAAGCGGTGAAATTCTTCAAACACATGATCGAAGGCCGCGAATTTATAATTTTTGCAGATCATAAGCCCCTAACATTTGCATTTAAGCAAAATTTGAAAAAGGCATCACCGCGGCAAGCGCGCCATTTGGATTGTATTGGTCAATTTTGTACCGATATCAGACATTTACCGGGGGCAGACAACACGGTGGCAGATACTTTATCCACAATTCAACAGGTAGCCCATGTGAAGACCCCAATCGACTTCGATAGTATGGCGAAAGAGCAACGCGTGGACCCAGAAATAAAGGACCTAGTTAGTAAAAAGGTGCAAACGTCTCTGACGCTAAAAGAGCTTAGCTTACCAGACTGCTCTTCAACCATATGGTGCGATACAGAACATGGCCGAATACGCCCTTTGGTTCCTCGCAAGTTTCGAGAGAATGTCATAGAGAAACTGCACGGCATAGCGCACCCAGGAGCTAGTGCGTCAACGAAGCTGGTGCAGCAGAGGTTCGTCTGGCCAAATATGAGAAAAGACGTGCACAACTTCGTAAAAAGTTGTTTGGCATGCCAGCGATCCAAGGTGCATAAACATAACAAATCGCCGCTTGCATTTTATAATAAACCAAGTGAGCGGTTTGAGCATATAAAGAACGATTTAGTGGGACCACTGCCAATTTCAAAGGAAAATCGATATTGTCTCACCATCATCGATAGATTTACGAGATGGCCTGAGGCAATTCCCTTGCAGGACATGACTGCCGAAACGGTTGCGAGCAATTTAATATCCGGATGCATAGTGCGTTATGGAGTTCCACTACGCATCACAACGGACCTCGGTCGGCAATTCGAGTCGGACTTTTTCCGTCAACTAAACCGCATGTTGGGTATCGAACAATTCCGTACTACCCCATATCACCCGCAGGCGAATGGAATTATAGAAAGATGGCATCGCACACTAAAAGCAGCCATTATGTGTCACGAAAGCGATGATTGGAGCGGCATATTACCAATAATCTTATTAGGTCTTAGGTCATCAGTTAAGGAAGACCTGGCATCATCGTCGGCTGAGATGGTCTACGGGACCCCGCTAAAACTGCCTGGCGAATTTATGACTCCAACACCGTCAAAGACTAATGAAACGGAATTCGTGAAGGACCTGAGACGCATGATGCGCAAAATAATGCCATCACAGGCTAGCCATCACGACAAACCAAGGTTGTTCATGCAGAAGGACATGGACACGTGCTCACACATTTTTGTGAGAATCGACAAGGTGCAACGCCCACTGCAGTCACGGTACGACGGACCATTCAATGTTCTGGAGAGGTTCGAGAAGTACTTTGTGGTTGACCAAAACGGCAGAAAAGCAAAAATTTCTGTTGATCGATTGAAGCCAGCCTATACAGCAGAGAAGGTCGAGACTTTTTCCGACCCGCCATTAAACAACGTGGGCTGCCGACAAAATAGGCCCGGCAAAACCAAAAAGGTCATGACTTTTTCCGACCTGCCGTTGGACACCGCTGGACAGCAAAGCAGGCGGGTGGGGCGTCCAAGAAAACATAATACATCACCAGACCCAACGTGTGCATTCAAACGTCCATCACAGCCTAAGAAGAACGCCGTGACATTATCCGGCGCGCCGGGGGACTCCGCGGGAGACTTTTTCAAAGCTGAGAAGAGACGCCAGTCATCGCCGGTCGTAACCAGAAGCGGTAGGCAGGTGCGCCGTCCATCCAGGAGATATTAAGTATTTGGTATTTGTCACGCATTTAAAATGCTAGGGGGGAGTATTGTGGCGTGACCGTCCGTCACCCCATCCCCCTTAAGAATTAGAATAAACATATAAGTGGGTCAGAGGAGTTTAATGATCCTCGCTTGTTTGGCGACACTTTGTTGCAACCCACTCAAATAAATAGCCGCCGCTGACCAGAGTCATAGCTGGCGCGTCAAGCTAACAAAGCTTGGCCTCAAGTGACGATTCGTCACTAAGCAATAAAATGCTTATCTGTAAAGCTGGCAGCTTGTGTGTTGTTTTAAGCTGCAACAACAAGCGTGTCATATAACTTGAGCGTTAGTTGCCTGGGCGCTGGCTTAGCTACCCAGCTCACAGGCAAGCGCGCATTGGTGTGGGTAAATAGAATACACCCCGCAACCGCTCTGTCATATGTTTCATATCTCACCAGAGTCACTAGCATTTATACTATCTCGCTTCGTCATTAGCGCTGATGACAAATGCCAGTGACTCTGGTGAGATATGAAAACATAAAAATGCATATCGGGAATTGTGTTTTTGTGGTTTTAGCTATGTGCGCTTTCGCAGTATTGTACATCACGTTACAGTACATATACAACGCGTTGTGGTGGCATAGGCAATGGGCCCTGCTGCCTTAAAAAGATTTAATCAGTTCTGAAGTTAGTGTCTTGGCAATTAGTTCGCCATACGCGGTATTAAAATTGTATAAAAGTTTGTAAATAAAATAGTAGTTTTTAAAAACCGACTTTTATTTTAACTAAAGAGTCAACGGCTAAGTTCAATTTAACGCTTGTTGTTGTTGCATTATGTTTTCGTGCAATAAGTGTGTGTAACTTAATGCTCGCTGTCGCGTTCATGCTTATGCAGCAACTAGCGGAAGAAAACGAAAAGGGGTGCTAAGTGCATTGAACATGAATTTGAGATTCTTGGGTATTAGGAATATAATTGTTTACTTTAAAATTCTATGGAAAATTTTTGGGTTTTTATTTGGCAATAAATTATTGATTTAATTGTTTAAGTGGTTTAGATTTTTGTTTTGTTTACTTATTTTGTACTTTGTTTATTAATAAGAAAGAATGAAGTTAAATAGCGACTTCTTTTAGTTGGTGGTAAAAGTGACTTTTAAGAGTACACTACACACGTAACGTCATCAGTAAACAGGTACGTACAAACATAAAAGTAACTAGCGTGGGTAGCAAGTGTAGTTCTTCGCGTAAACATATGGAGCTTGAATTAAAACGGCTTGATGAAGAAAAGCAAGCACAAATGCTGCACATTAAAAATAAATATGCTATATTGATGGCATATGGAAGTGGCGATGAGGTAAATTCTGAAATTGCAATCAGATCTGAGCGAACTGTACAGTGGGCAAGTGACAATAAAAATACTGAGCATACTAATATGCAAAGTGAAATACAACGCGAGTATGTATCAGCAGCAAAATGTCCATTGCGTCAATGCGAACGGAGTGATGTGGGACAAGGTGTTGATAAAATTATTATGCAAGAACGCGAGGGTTTACCAACACATTTATCTTTTCCACCACGCCAGGGTGCATTGTATGCAGCAACTCCCGTTCCAACTCAGTAGCAATTACGCGCGCGTCAAGCATTGTCTCCAGATGTACCCATATTTAACGGAAAGCCAGAAGAGTGGCCATGTTTCAAAAGTTATTATGAAAATTCTACACGTATTTGCGGTTTTAGCGACGAGAACTTATTGCGACTTCAAAAAGCCATAAAAGGAAAAGCATATGAATATGTGGGTAGTCGATTGATGCTGCACTCATAAACGATATTATATCAACGCTGCGTTTAATATTTGGTCGACCCGAGCAAATTATAGAGAGTCTTCTCACAAAGCTGCGCGCTTTGCCAGGCGTTAATGCAAATAAACTTGAAACGTTTGTGCCGTTAGCGTTGCAAGTAAAAAATGTAGTTGCAACCATGGAATCTAGTGGTCTCTTTAATCATTTAAAAAACCCCATTCTCATTTTATAAATTATCGAAAAACTACCGACACAAATGCGATTAAGTTGGGCTTCGCACAAACGCACTGATCCTAACCATTCGTTAAAAACGTTAGGCGATTGGCTGTATATAATTGCAGAGGATGCCAATACAGTGATAAGAACACCAGCTATTAATGCCAGCCAAGTTGATCCCGATAGAAAGAAAACGCAACGAGTTATTTACCATGAATTGAAAAAAGATTCAGGAAGTAATTTTCCAACATGTTTTTTATGCAAAGAAGTGCACTTGGTCCATGAATGCAAGAAATTTAAAATACTGAGTTATGATGAAAAGTGGGAAGCAACTCGAAAATACAAACTATGTCGATCGTGCTTAAAGCAACACAATCCCTCCTTCTGCCGTGAACGAGAAGAATGCGCCCGACTCGGGTATGCTATCGTTCAAGACCACGATTTTAAAATTGATTCAGCTCATTTTTGGGTAGACTCGCAAACGGTTCTGGCATGTATTCATGCGGATCCACGAAATTATAAGCAATTCGTCATGCTGCGTATAGGAGATATACTAGAGCTCACAGACGTAAAAAACTGGCACTATGTACCTTCAAAATTGAATGTAGCGGATTTAGCCACAAAATGGAGTACCACACCAAGTTTTCACCCTGAAAGTAAATGGTTTAAAGGTCCTGATTTTCTTTATACCAAGGAAATCAATATACACAACAAATATGCCAAACATCATGTTGCTTTACACAATGAGCTATCATCTGAGCTTATTGAAATAAAAAGAGTAAATAAGTGGGAAAAGTTGCTCCGAATTTAAGCGTACGTGAAACGATTCATCACTTATACAAAGCTTCGTCGCCATGAGAATGGCAAGAAATTAGCTGATATATTGCTGACATCTGTTCCAGCGCCTACAGGTGAAGAGCTAAATTGGGCAGAAAATGTATTGTATAAGGTTTCTTAGGTTGATAAATATGGGTGGGAAATATGTCAATTAGCGCGCAATACAAATTTCAACTTCCCAAATTCAAGCTCGCTCAAAAATCTCATGACTTTTACTGATGAGTACGGTGTAGTCCGCTTAAAAACCCGAATTGACAACTCTAAAGGCATCTGAACGAATACTGCGAGAAGCGTACCAGAAAGTCGATAAAAGCGAGTTACAAGCAAAATTCACTACATGCGATACTAAATAGACATTTATCCCACCCGGAAGTCCCCATATGGGCGGTGTTTGGGAGTGACTTGTACGCTCCGTAAAAGCCACAATGTACAAAATTATCACACCAGCAACGAGACTTAACGATGAAAAGTTGAACAACTTGTTTGCCGAAGTGGTGAGCATCGTCAACTCACGACCGCTAACATATCTCTCTTTGGATACAGCTGAGTAAGAGGCGCTCACACCGAACCATTTTCTGCTGGGCAGCTCCTCGGGTATCAAGCCACCTGGGAAATTTGATGACTGCGATCAGTTTGTGAAAGAATCTTGGCGTCATTCGCAATTTCTTGCAGATGCATTCTGGAGGCGTTGGGTTGCAGAGATCCTGCCAACGTTAACCAGGCAGTCGAAGTGGTTTCAGAAAGTAAAACCTATTGAAGTTGGAGACATAGCAATAGTGATCGATTCAAACCTTCCTCGATACCAGTGGCCAAAAGGTATTATCACCAGAGTCATTGCCGGCAACGACGGCCAAGTACGAAGTGCATTCGTACGCACCAGTACAGGCGAATGTCATCGACCGGCTGTCAAAATTGCCGTACAACACATAAAAGATGACAATGAAGATGACGACGACGGAAATCCAGTTAAGTTAAATTACGTTATTATAAGATTTTGAATATCACAATTGCAATTGCACTTTGTTTTTAAAAAAATTTAATTAAATTACTTTATTATAATTATAATAATTCTAAAATAAATATGAATTTTTAAAATTTAAACCAATTTTTCATTTTTTCCGACAAAGGTCAGAATTGTCTGATCAATGTCTGATGTTCTGTCAGACAAAGGTCAGAATTGTCTGACATATGTCTGATGTTTTGTCCGACAATGGTCAGAATTGTCTGACCTATGTCTGATGTTCTGTCCGACAATGGTCAGAATTGTCTGACATATGTCTGATGTTCTGTCCGACAATGATCAGAATTGTCTGACCTTTGTCGTACAAAATGTAAGATTTCCCTCCGAAATTCCCATCAGAAATTGGACAGAATTCTGTAAGAATAGTCTGCACAAGTAGCCGACTTTCAACAGAAACGTCAGTCCGAATTCTTGTCAACCGTTCATACAAATTTCGGTAAGAATTTCGGTAAGAACGTCAGACATGTCGGAAAGATGTGTACGCTGGGTGTTTACGTTTTCTATTAATATAAGTCTACTCACTCACACATATTAAACTATTAATACTTAATTACAAATATGTATTACGATATTTTACTATTACTTTTACACTAATTAAAGAACATATGATTCTATTTACATTCTAAACTACACAAACAATTGTTAACTAGTTTTAAGACAAAATACCGTTATGCTTACTATAAAAGGATGAACATATTTGAAAATAAATCAATCTAGTTTTGAGCTCTAACAGCTGACAGACTTAAACCCTTTTAGCCTCTGTACTTTTTTTAGTGAACGGCATAAAAAGGATATTTAAAATAGCGCCAGTGGCGAACTGCGCCGGCAACCAATAGGCAGGTCCTACAACTTATTTTTATAGAAAGCGAGTCCTTTTTTTATTATTTAAAAAACAAAAAGGCGCGTACATGGCGATCCTGTGATATCGCCAAAAATATTATTACACCCATGTGCAAGATTTTACGCACGTATTGCATGGGAAAAAGATATTTTTAACGCTTGATTTGCAGCGTGCATATCACCAAATATCAATTGAGCCTGCAGATATTCCAAAGACGGCAATAACGACGCCATTTGGATTATTTCAATTTAAATATATGACCTTCGGGTTGAGGAATGCAGCCCAAACTTTTCAGAGGCACATAAATAAAATTTTGCCTGCTGAGGCTCATTATGCATTTGTCTACATTGATGACATCTGCATAGCGTCGCCGGATGAGAGACAGCATGAAAAGGATCTACGAAGAATTCTGCAACTGCTGCGCGAGAACGGGCTAGCTATAAATTTAGCTTAATGTACCCTGGGCAAGCCAGAGGTCAAGTTCTTAGGACACACGGTCAATGAGGAGGGTATACGCCCCCATCACGAAAAGGTCCCCATCACGAAAAGGAATGGTGAACTTTTACCGGTGATTCGTCTGAAATGCGGTAGCGACTCAATCGCTGCTTCAAGCGTTAGTAGTCGCTAACAAAAAGAACGACAAAACGCCTTTAGTCTGGAACCAAGAGGCAGACCAGGCGTTTGAAAATTGCAAGAGCGATCTGGCCAATTCGGCGTTGCTGTACCATCCAAAGCCAAATTCTAGGGGCAGTCCTAAACCAAGAAGTTGGTAACCACATGCAGCCGTTAGGTTATTACTCAAAGAAATTGATGGTTGCGCAGATTAAGTATAGCACCTACGACCGAGAATTGCTTGCAATATACCAAGCGGTGAAATTCTTCAAACACATGATCGAAGGCCGCGAATTTATAATTTTTGCAGATCATAAGCCCCTAACATTTGCATTTAAGCAAAATTTGAAAAAGGCATCACCGCGGCAAGCGCGCCATTTGGATTGTATTGGTCAATTTTGTACCGATATCAGACATTTACCGGGGGCAGACAACACGGTGGCAGATACTTTATCCACAATTCAACAGGTAGCCCATGTGAAGACCCCAATCGACTTCGATAGTATGGCGAAAGAGCAACGCGTGGACCCAGAAATAAAGGACCTAGTTAGTAAAAAGGTGCAAACGTCTCTGACGCTAAAAGAGCTTAGCTTACCAGACTGCTCTTCAACCATATGGTGCGATACAGAACATGGCCGAATACGCCCTTTGGTTCCTCGCAAGTTTCGAGAGAATGTCATAGAGAAACTGCACGGCATAGCGCACCCAGGAGCTAGTGCGTCAACGAAGCTGGTGCAGCAGAGGTTCGTCTGGCCAAATATGAGAAAAGACGTGCACAACTTCGTAAAAAGTTGTTTGACATGCCAGCGATCCAAGGTGCATAAACATAACAAATCGCCGCTTGCATTTTATAATAAACCAAGTGAGCGGTTTGAGCATATAAAGAACGATTTAGTGGGACCACTGCCAATTTCAAAGGAAAATCGATATTGTCTCACCATCATCGATAGATTTACGAGATGGCCTGAGGCAATTCCCTTGCAGGACATGACTGCCGAAACGGTTGCGAGCAATTTAATATCCGGATGCATAGTGCGTTATGGAGTTCCACTACGCATCACAACGGACCTCGGTCGGCAATTCGAGTCGGACTTTTTCCGTCAACTAAACCGCATGTTGGGTATCGAACAATTCCGTACTACCCCATATCACCCGCAGGCGAATGGAATTATAGAAAGATGGCATCGCACACTAAAAGCAGCCATTATGTGTCACGAAAGCGATGATTGGAGCGGCATATTACCAATAATCTTATTAGGTCTTAGGTCATCAGTTAAGGAAGACCTGGCATCATCGTCGGCTGAGATGGTCTACGGGACCCCGCTAAAACTGCCTGGCGAATTTATGACTCCAACACCGTCAAAGACTAATGAAACGGAATTCGTGAAGGACCTGAGACGCATGATGCGCAAAATAATGCCATCACAGGCTAGCCATCACGACAAACCAAGGTTGTTCATGCAGAAGGACATGGACACGTGCTCACACATTTTTGTGAGAATCGACAAGGTGCAACGCCCACTGCAGTCACGGTACGACGGACCATTCAATGTTCTGGAGAGGTTCGAGAAGTACTTTGTGGTTGACCAAAACGGCAGAAAAGCAAAAATTTCTGTTGATCGATTGAAGCCAGCCTATACAGCAGAGAAGGTCGAGACTTTTTCCGACCCGCCATTAAACAACGTGGGCTGCCGACAAAATAGGCCCGGCAAAACCAAAAAGGTCATGACTTTTTCCGACCTGCCGTTGGACACCGCTGGACAGCAAAGCAGGCGGGTGGGGCGTCCAAGAAAACATAATACATCACCAGACCCAACGTGTGCATTCAAACGTCCATCACAGCCTAAGAAGAACGCCGTGACATTATCCGGCGCGCCGGGGGACTCCGCGGGAGACTTTTTCAAAGCTGAGAAGAGACGCCAGTCATCGCCGGTCGTAACCAGAAGCGGTAGGCAGGTGCGCCGTCCATCCAGGAGATATTAAGTATTTGGTATTTGTCACGCATTTAAAATGCTAGGGGGGAGTATTGTGGCGTGACCGTCCGTCACCCCATCCCCCTTAAGAATTAGAATAAACATATAAGTGGGTCAGAGGAGTTTAATGATCCTCGCTTGTTTGGCGACACTTTGTTGCAACCCACTCAAATAAATAGCCGCCGCTGACCAGAGTCATAGCTGGCGCGTCAAGCTAACAAAGCTTGGCCTCAAGTGACGATTCGTCACTAAGCAATAAAATGCTTATCTGTAAAGCTGGCAGCTTGTGTGTTGTTTTAAGCTGCAACAACAAGCGTGTCATATAACTTGAGCGTTAGTTGCCTGGGCGCTGGCTTAGCTACCCAGCTCACAGGCAAGCGCGCATTGGTGTGGGTAAATAGAATACACCCCGCAACCGCTCTGTCATATGTTTCATATCTCACCAGAGTCACTGGCATTTATACTATCTCGCTTCGTCATTAGCGCTGATGACAAATGCCAGTGACTCTGGTGAGATATGAAAACATAAAAATGCATATCGGGAATTGTGTTTTTGTGGTTTTAGCTATGTGCGCTTTCGCAGTATTGTACATCACGTTACAGTACATATACAACGCGTTGTGGTGGCATAGGCAATGGGCCCTGCTGCCTTAAAAAGATTTAATCAGTTCTGAAGTTAGTGTCTTGGCAATTAGTTCGCCATACGCGGTATTAAAATTGTATAAAAGTTTGTAAATAAAATAGTAGTTTTTAAAAACCGACTTTTATTTTAACTAAAGAGTCAACGGCTAAGTTCAATTTAACGCTTGTTGTTGTTGCATTATGTTTTCGTGCAATAAGTGTGTGTAACTTAATGCTCGCTGTCGCGTTCATGCTTATGCAGCAACTAGCGGAAGAAAACGAAAAGGGGTGCTAAGTGCATTGAACATGAATTTGAGATTCTTGGGTATTAGGAATATAATTGTTTACTTTAAAATTCTATGGAAAATTTTTGGGTTTTTATTTGGCAATAAATTATTGATTTAATTGTTTAAGTGGTTTAGATTTTTGTTTTGTTTACTTATTTTGTACTTTGTTTATTAATAAGAAAGAATGAAGTTAAATAGCGACTTCTTTTAGTTGGTGGTAAAAGTGACTTTTAAGAGTACACTACACACGTAACGTCATCAGTAAACAGGTACGTACAAACATAAAAGTAACTAGCGTGGGTAGCAAGTGTAGTTCTTCGCGTAAACATATGGAGCTTGAATTAAAACGGCTTGATGAAGAAAAGCAAGCACAAATGCAGCACATTAAAAATAAATATGCTATATTGATGGCATATGGAAGTGGCGATGAGGTAAATTCTGAAATTGCAATCAGATCTGAGCGAACTGTACAGTGGGCAAGTGACAATAAAAATACTGAGCATACTAATATGCAAAGTGAAATACAACGCGAGTATGTATCAGCAGCAAAATGTCCATTGCGTCAATGCGAACGGAGTGATGTGGGACAAGGTGTTGATAAAATTATTATGCAAGAACGCGAGGGTTTACCAACACATTTATCTTTTCCACCACGCCAGGGTGCATTGTATGCAGCAACTCCCGTTCCAACTCAGTAGCAATTACGCGCGCGTCAAGCATTGTCTCCAGATGTACCCATATTTAACGGAAAGCCAGAAGAGTGGCCATGTTTCAAAAGTTATTATGAAAATTCTACACGTATTTGCGGTTTTAGCGACGAGAACTTATTGCGACTTCAAAAAGCCATAAAAGGAAAAGCATATGAATATGTGGGTAGTCGATTGATGCTGCACTCATAAACGATATTATATCAACGCTGCGTTTAATATTTGGTCGACCCGAGCAAATTATAGAGAGTCTTCTCACAAAGCTGCGCGCTTTGCCAGGCGTTAATGCAAATAAACTTGAAACGTTTGTGCCGTTAGCGTTGCAAGTAAAAAATGTAGTTGCAACCATGGAATCTAGTGGTCTCTTTAATCATTTAAAAAACCCCATTCTCATTTTATAAATTATCGAAAAACTACCGACACAAATGCGATTAAGTTGGGCTTCGCACAAACGCACTGATCCTAACCATTCGTTGAAAACGTTAGGCGATTGGCTGTATATAATTGCAGAGGATGCCAATACAGTGATAAGAACACCAGCTATTAATGCCAGCCAAGTTGATCCCGATAGAAAGAAAACGCAACGAGTTATTTACCATGAATTGAAAAAAGATTCAGGAAGTAATTTTCCAACATGTTTTTTATGCAAAGAAGTGCACTTGGTCCATGAATGCAAGAAATTTAAAATACTGAGTTATGATGAAAAGTGGGAAGCAACTCGAAAATACAAACTATGTCGATCGTGCTTAAAGCAACACAATCCCTCCTTCTGCCGTGAACGAGAAGAATGCGCCCGACTCGGGTATGCTATCGTTCAAGACCACGATTTTAAAATTGATTCAGCTCATTTTTGGGTAGACTCGCAAACGGTTCTGGCATGTATTCATGCGGATCCACGAAATTATAAGCAATTCGTCATGCTGCGTATAGGAGATATACTAGAGCTCACAGACGTAAAAAACTGGCACTATGTACCTTCAAAATTGAATGTAGCGGATTTAGCCACAAAATGGAGTACCACACCAAGTTTTCACCCTGAAAGTAAATGGTTTAAAGGTCCTGATTTTCTTTATACCAAGGAAATCAATATACACAACAAATATGCCAAACATCATGTTGCTTTACACAATGAGCTATCATCTGAGCTTATTGAAATAAAAAGAGTAAATAAGTGGGAAAAGTTGCTCCGAATTTAAGCGTACGTGAAACGATTCATCACTTATACAAAGCTTCGTCGCCATGAGAATGGCAAGAAATTAGCTGATATATTGCTGACATCTGTTCCAGCGCCTACAGGTGAAGAGCTAAATTGGGCAGAAAATGTATTGTATAAGGTTTCTTAGGTTGATAAATATGGGTGGGAAATATGTCAATTAGCGCGCAATACAAATTTCAACTTCCCAAATTCAAGCTCGCTCAAAAATCTCATGACTTTTACTGATGAGTACGGTGTAGTCCGCTTAAAAACCCGAATTGACAACTCTAAAGGCATCTGAACGAATACTGCGAGAAGCGTACCAGAAAGTCGATAAAAGCGAGTTACAAGCAAAATTCACTACATGCGATACTAAATAGACATTTATCCCACCCGGAAGTCCCCATATGGGCGGTGTTTGGGAGTGACTTGTACGCTCCGTAAAAGCCACAATGTACAAAATTATCACACCAGCAACGAGACTTAACGATGAAAAGTTGAACAACTTGTTTGCCGAAGTGGTGAGCATCGTCAACTCACGACCGCTAACATATCTCTCTTTGGATACAGCTGAGTAAGAGGCGCTCACACCGAACCATTTTCTGCTGGGCAGCTCCTCGGGTATCAAGCCACCTGGGAAATTTGATGACTGCGATCAGTTTGTGAAAGAATCTTGGCGTCATTCGCAATTTCTTGCAGATGCATTCTGGAGGCGTTGGGTTGCAGAGATCCTGCCAACGTTAACCAGGCAGTCGAAGTGGTTTCAGAAAGTAAAACCTATTGAAGTTGGAGACATAGCAATAGTGATCGATTCAAACCTTCCTCGATACCAGTGGCCAAAAGGTATTATCACCAGAGTCATTGCCGGCAACGACGGCCAAGTACGAAGTGCATTCGTACGCACCAGTACAGGCGAATGTCATCGACCGGCTGTCAAAATTGCCGTACAACACATAAAAGATGACAATGAAGATGACGACGACGGAAATCCAGTTAAGGTATTCCCTCTTCATGATCGAGATACCGAGGGGAGAATGTTACCGACTCCGCCATCAGCACTGTTTAATAGTACTTATTAAGCCTTTATTTTGGCCCCTTTTGCGTGTGGCAGCACTAATTACAGGTAATTACAGGTAGTTTTTGTCATTACAGGTACCGAAATCTAATCAAATCTGAGGAGAGCTTTCAAGATTTGCTCCAAGTGGTTGAGAACGGTAGCAAAAAATATTTAAAATAGAATAAAAATTTCTAAAAATAATATCAATTCTAAATGATTTTTGGCTAAACTTTAATTTTTTTACCGCGTGATACATGGCAATCCTCATACCAAAGCCCTTATAACTATTTGGGCCTATTCTACCAAATCTGTTATTCTGTTATGAATTTTTTGTTATGAATCATAAAAGATGCCGACCATGAAAGATCTGTTAAAATTGGTATTTTGCCTTTGGATCTTTTATGGTACCCTGTTCTCAATCTTCGAAAAGAAAAATCTATTACAATTCCGTTAACTTCTGTTATGAAACAGCTGATTGCTATCAATAAATTAAAGAAAACAACGCAAGTTGAAGTTGTCGCTTTTGACGTGTGAATTGCAAATATTTTTGCAAAATTAGCATTAAAGAAATGTCGTGCATTAGCATACAAACTAGCATGTCCGTTTTGATTAAATTGCTTTTTTTAAAACAATGTCGGACTAAGAGGACGACCCAGAGCCAGTTTACAATGATAGCAGAAGCTCAAGTTTAAAATAAAAGTGACGGATGCAGTTATGGTGAAGATGGTAGCGAAAGGGACAGAGGTGCCCGTGCAAGTTTCAAACGTAAAGAACAACGGGGAGACGAGCATGATGATCGCGATCGCCGTGGTCAAAGAAATGGTAGTGGTGGATGCAATTATGACTTTACCGAACATCTAGATGTGCTTTCTGATTGTGTATATATAATTATTGGATGCGCAGGATCTAATATTCAGACAATACAATCTGATTATAATGTAAGCGTTGATTTAGATAAGGGTACAAAGGTGGTAACCATATCTGAAAATTCCAAAGGAAATATCAAAGATGCTGCACGGTGGCGATAAAAGTAGCTCATCCAAACGATTTCTACAATAGTATAGTAGAATAAATCCAAAGGGACCGTTCGTAGTGGGGGCGGTGGACGCCGAGATCGTTATTAAAAACCACAGCTGCAGTAAAATCTAGAATTCCAGAAAGTAGAATAAATTCCTTTCTAGATATATGTCAGCTTGACATTTATATAATTTTTTATGCTGCATTTTTTACACACACAAACATTAATAATTTTTTTATTTAGAAAGACCTATTATGAAAATTATAAATGATTGTACAAAAATAGAAAATACATTTTATATGCAATTTAAAAAAAAACTACACGGATTAAAGTTCTTTTTTTAGTCTTCCAAGTCTTTGTTTCATAAATTAAACATAACGAAACACAAAACAATCTGATTTAGCTTGACGTATTAAATTTATTGAAATTCGTTATGATAAAAGGCAGAAAAATTTATCTGTTATTCTGTTGTGCTTCATAACAGATTTCATAGCAGATTTTGTCATGCAGAATACCAAATAAAAGATTTTGTAAAAGATTTGTTGACAGTTCGAAAAATCTGCTATATTTTATAGCAGATTTCATAAAAGATTGTCGTGCAGAATACGAATTTTGGTCTCGTAACAGATTTTTTGACAGCTCAAAAATTTTTATTGGAAATCATAACAGAATAACAGAATTTTTTCATAAAAGATTCCGCAGAATAGGCCCAATTATTTGTAAAACATTTGCTCACACTAATAAATTTACTTAAAAATTAAATTTTTTCCAAACTTTAAATGTGCATTATTTTAGTAAAAGGATAGATAAATTATTATTTTTCTCTTTAAATAACTTAAGTTTAAGTGTTGTTTGAAAGTGCATACTACAATTTTTTTATTAAAAGCGAAAATTTTGAGAAATTTAAGGTGGAAATAAAAAAAAGTCAAATTTTAAAAAAAAAATACTGTCCTGTCCTGTCCAGAAAAACAGTCGAAACTCTTCTTTCAAGCCCACAAAAGTAAAACTTGAACATTTTTCTTTTCAAATAAGATCTTTGAAACATTATATTTTTCAGTTAGGCTCCCTTTCTGGGCAGAAATAACAAGTATTATTTTGAAAAACTATTTTTTTGGGAAAAACGACATTGAGCGACCTCTAAACCTTTATCAAAAAATCTGAAAAATTCTCAAAATTGTTTTTCGTGACGAACTTTCGGATTCCGCTTCAGCACCTTAAGAGTGAAAAGTTGTTTGTTTGTTTTTCGTTAAGATTTTTTTTTTTTATATGTTTTGTAAGGCATGTGCAGTAAAAATGCACTACATATGCACGCGCTAAAATTGCAATAATAAAATGTTTTAAACTTATTTTGTAAGATCCTTCATCATTGAATTATCTAAAAGAAGAACAATTTAATCGCTTTCCTCCTCTTCTTCCTCCTCGGAAGTGTCTTTCTTCTTGGCCTTCTTGACTGGCTTGGCCGTATTGCTCTTGCGTTTCTTGCCAGCACCGGTATCAGTACCGCCGCTAGCCTCGTACTCTTTAACGGCTTTATTGTATTCTTCCTTCATTTTGATGGGTTTCTGTTCCCATTCAGTTTTATCCTTCATTGCTCTCTATTATTCACTGCCTCTCTTTGCAATGTCTGTTACTTTGATGCCGGGATTCTCCTTTTTGATTTCTTCGCGGGTCTCCTCGTTTCGTCGTCATTTGAAACTTGTAACATTATTATTAGTAAACTCATAGCGAGGAATGATTAAGCGTGGCTTATCGCCTTTAGTGTCAAGCCAAGCACATTCCAATGTTCGTTTCCCATAGCCACATTGTATGGCTAATTTAATACAAAGTTTTTGAGTCATTTAAGTAGACCAAACACACTGACGCCTGGCGCGCTGACTGTCCGTCAACGAGACTGACGTCAAGCAGTAAGACGCTAGTATTGACGCTGAGATTTGTTTATGATAAATTTCAGCGAGGCGATCAGTTTCAAGTCAAGTGGTTGTTGTACAACAACAAGCGCTTACTTGTGTCGTTGTTCTTGTTGGCTGGCTGCTTGTGAGTTGGCTTAGCTACCCAGCGCACAGGCAGTATGTATGTCAACATGTGTTGTCTAAAGTTGCAACGTCAGCAGTTTTATGTCATTGTTGTCCGTCTCGTCGTTAGCGCTGATGACGAGGCGGGCTAATATATATTGTGAGTGTTTGTGTAAACAAACACAGTTTCAAAATGGATAAGGCTTACGTGATAGTTCTCGCGATGGGTTGCGCTGCAGCTATGTTTTTCCTGCTGCAGCGTATTTTAAATATTTTTTGGTGGCATGGACTATGGTCCATGCTAAAATAGTTAATCAGTTCTTGGGCTACTGCAGAAGCTGACGCGCGCGTTCGTAGTGAATAATCTTTTTTATATTTCTTTGTATTCTTTTTATATTCTTTATTAAAAATAAGTTCTATGGTTAATTAAAATAAAGTGTTTTTATTTCTTAACTATAAGTATATAACTGTGGAACTTTTTGTGATAATTTATGTTGAATTGTGTCACAAAAATTAACTTTTATATTTTCACTGCGTATCGAGGTAGAAAACTTTTGTTCACAAGCTAATGCTTTTTCAATGTTCGTTTAAATTCGCCCGCAGAATCGTTGTTTGCAAGATCGGCATGTAAACAATTATACTATGTTTATTTTTGGTTCCCTAACTTTTGACTTTAGGCGATTCATGCCACAATATTAGGCTAAAAGGCCACTCTTCCGAAACAGGTAGAAAAACAATGGCGACTATGCCGTAAGTATGCTTAACTTCAAGTCTATCTTTATTTTGCGAGCACGTGCTTTTATAGGGGCTCGCGTCCAAATTTTTGAGTTTTTTTACGAAATCATTTTCTACAAAATATTGAGTTCTAAAGAAAATAACATAAAGATATTGAGTGCTTACATTCTATAGGTTACATTAAATATTTTGGGGCGTTACTCATTTTGCAAAAGGAAGAAAACCTTACACAGTACTTTAGACAGCTCAATTTTGTGTACAAATCTATGTCATGCTTGCTGTGAAAGAATGTGTGACTCAATCAACAAATGTTGTAACATTAAAAAAACAAGAACGGAAAATACTCTACACTAAGCATATTATGTAAAAGTGTGGTACACTACTCTCCAAACGAATACAGGAATGAATTGAGAAAAGCCCAAAGACAAGCCTGGAGGATCTTTTGTGAAATAATAACACAAACCCTAGAGGCGTCAAGGCTTAGGAAAATTCTAGCTACGGTTCCCCCTAATCCAAGCTTCATGAAAAAGAAAGATGGTACTTGGACCACCAGTAGTGTGGAATCCCTGAATGTTTTAGTAGAAACTCACTTTCCGGGATGCTCAGAGATATGTAATACTCCAATTTGTTAAGATCAGTTACCATCTGTGAACAGATCCCTAAAAATACTCACACAAACAAAGCTGGAATGGGTATCAATAGCTTCAAACCATTTAAGTCACCAGGACCTGATAGTTTAGCCACCACTGAAATTCAGAAGTCGTACAGCATCATTAAGGAGCGGCTTTTGTTGATCTACCAAAATTGCCTTGACCTAAATCACATTCCCAAACGTTGGCGTAATGTGAAGGTTATCTTTATACTTAAGGCAGGCAAAAGCTCACACCTAAACCCAAAAGATCTTGGACCAATTAGTCTCTAATTTTTTCTTCTAAAAGTCCTTGAGAGATAAATTGCCATTCTTTTGAGATTTAAAATAGAAAAAAAGCCACTGTCAATAGCACAACATGCTTACACCGAAGGCAAATTCGTGGAAACAGCTCTCCACTCCATAGTTTATATTATTGAAAAATCCCTTTTATCAGAAGGAATATACGATGTAAGTTTTTTCTGATATAGAAGGGGCCTTTAATAACGTCGAAGCAAAAGCTATCGCTAATGCGCTAACGGAGCTGGGGTGGATGCCGCGGTTATAGCACTGATAAATCAAATGCTAGTTGGCAGGATTATAGGCGCAAAATTTGGTGCGGCATCTTTGTTAAGATCTGTACTCAGGGAAACCCCTCAGGGAGGGGTTCTTTCGCCTATACTCTGGAATTTAGCAATAAATGAACTGTTAGTAAGACTGGAACTAGAGGGATGCAGGGTGATAGCTTATGCCGATGACGCTGCTATTGCTACCTCTGCAAAACACTTATCTACTCTTCAAGATATTATGCAAAATTGTCTTAATACTATAGTCAACTGGGCTATCAGCTGTGTGCTTAGCGTTAACCCAAACAAAACAGAGTTAGTGGTTTTCACCAGAAAACACAATTTACCTCTAATTAGTCCTTCTAAACTGGGAAACACAAGACTTAGCTTCTCAGATCAAGCAAAATACCTGGGCCTTATACTGGAAAGGAAACTAAAGTGGAAGCAAAATCTGCTCGAGAGAGCCAAAAAAGCGAACATTGTCCTGTTCTCCTGCAAAAAGGCGGTGGGTAGCAAATGGGGCTTACATCCAAGTGCTACTCATTGGCTATATACAGCAGTTGTAAGGCCAATCTTGCTATATGCTGCTATTGTCTGGTGGCAAGCACTCGAAAAACAGACTCACACCTTCTTCGTAAAATTCAAAGATCAGCGTAACTGTACATCAGTGGAGCCCTAAGAACCACTCCGGCAGACGTATTAGACACAATGCTCCATCTTACACCACTTGATATCCTAGATTAACAAATGGCCGCTAATACAGCCATCCGCCTAGAAGCCACCTTCCAGTGGAAAGAAGCTACACTAGGCCATTCTTTCATTATAAAATTTCTCCCTCCCATATCTAGGTCCATTGACTACATCACACAAAAACTATCATTTGAAAGGAAGTTCGAAGTATCCATTCCCTCTCGAGAAGAGTGGGATCTAGGAAACCGTTCACCTCACAATATCATTGAAATCTTTACTGATGGATCAAAACTGTATGGCAAAGACGGTGGAGGAGTCTACTCATAAGCATTAAGCATTAATTTAGGCTTCAGGCTCCCTGACCATTGCAGTGTATTTCAAGCTGAAATCGCTGCTATACATGAAGCGTTAACATGGCTTCAGGTAAATGAAATATCTTCCATGGATATTTGCATACTTTCTGACAGTCAAGCCGCTTTGAAAGCCCAATGAACTGTTGAAATAACATCTGAAATAGTTCTCAACTGCCGCAGATCTCTAAACGCGGCATAAAATCCTTCTATGCTGGATTCCTAGACATAAGGATTTTATAGGTAGCTGCAAAGCAGATGAACTCACTCGTAAGGGTACTATCTTTAGACAAGGCAAGCCTTGGTATTCCTCTCAGCACAAGTAAACTCCTTACACATGAGTTATATTGCACCAAAACCAACAACAGATGAGATGAGATGAGAAACTGCATATTCCTACATAGGTTAATCTATGATAAAACACCTGGGTATTTGTATGATAAACTCCAGTTTGGTATGTCTAGAAGAAGCCATGTCATGATAGTTCCGAGGCATTATTCCCTAAACACGTCCCACCTGTTCTTCATCAACGCCATTAGGTTGTGGAATGCTCTACCACGTGGGCTTAGGGAGACCAGTGGGAGAGTAGCTTTTAGGCAATCAGTCTTTTCCTTCTTTTCTGCTCATTAGACTACTTCTTCTTTACTCCTTTTCTTTTACTTTTGTATTCCTTTTTCCACTCTTACTTTTCTTTACTCTCTAGCAAAATCTTTTAATTTAATTATGGCATAAATTACTTTAAGTTACTTGTTGTTTCAAAAATTGTGTATATAATTATTTTTAATTAATTTTTGAGTTGTTATTATTTCCTTTTATTATTAACTTATATTGTACTATAAAAGAGTTGTTATTATTTCCTTTTATTATTAACTTATATTGTACTATAAAAGAGCTTGCTCTTAGTGTACTCATGCTTGTTTCTTTTAAATAAATAAATAAATAAATAAATAAATAAATAAATAAGATGGTCTGCAGGAAACACGGCAAATCTGGTCTAAGCTCAATAAGCGTTCAAAATATGTAGAGACCACATTAGCACCATGGTGGGAATGCTTACTGGGCACTGCCTTATTGGCAGACACGCTCAAAGATTAATACCCCACAACGACTTTTGCAAAAGCTGTAGAGATGAGGAGGAGCAAGAAACTACAGAACATTTCCTCTGCATTTGCCCAGCGCTAGCTAAAAAATGCTTCCTCCACTTAGGCAACTGGTTCTTCAATGACCTCGACGAACTCTCGGAATCTTCGGTTTACCGAATCCTAGGGTTAGTAAACAGCTCAGACTAGTTTAAATAGAAATAGGAAGAATTAACCCTTGGTATCACAATGGGCCTCATTGGCCTAAGTGCGTGTCGTTTGAGACAGCCACACGAACCAAACCTAACCTAACCTTAGCAAAGCATGTGCTTCATGGGGTGCTGACTACTGATTTAAACTCTCGCATCACAAACGCGTCAAAAGACAACGAATAAGCAGTGCGTGGCAACTGGGATGATTTCTTAAAAAATTAACACGTTAATTTAGTTGACTTATCGTTAAAATCTCGAAATAAAAATACCCCTTAAAAAACTGTAGAACAAAAATGATATTTAAAACTTTTTTCATAAAAATTGACTTCAATTTTATTTAATAGATAGATAAAAAATACGTATCACATATCACATCAAAAAAATGATATGCGAAAAAATGCTGGTGGCAAATATTGTATGGAATTCACCATATACATAATTATTTTTTCAAAGACTTCAAGTTTTTAAAAAAAAATTGCTTGTACAAAAAAAATTACCAAGACGATAAAAAATTTACCATTTTACCAAATCAAAAATTCTACCAAAAATGGTAATATTTTACTAAAATGGCAACCGTGGTTGGAGGTGCAAAATCAATCGAAAGTTCCGACCTTTCGGAACCGAACTCTAAGCTCGAAACATCTCTAGTTTAGACATCTTAATAAATGAGCGGTCCGATTGCGACTGACATATCAACCCGAAAACGTTCGCAAAACTATGACGTTTCGTTGAGTGCGTTCATCTATAAAAGTCGTCTCACTTCTTAAAAAAAGGAGTTTTCAGTGTTAGTGTCTTCTTCAATGTAACAACAATCATTTTTAATCAAAATGCTGATTTGATAATTTTTTCTTTCTTTTAGCTTCCAACCACGAGATGGGATAAAGTTGTCTTACAAATTTCGCATATTTTTCAAGTCACTTGAAAAAGAAGACTATAGTCAACGTGAAACTCTTCTTATATGGAAAGCAGTAAGAAGTCTAGAAATCAGGTTAAACATGAAGGAACGCACTAAAATATCGGATCGCAATCTGCTGTTCATTAATAAATCAGAGGTACCTATTAGCTAATCAAATTTTAGTAAGTTGTAGTGGAGTGCGATATGAGTTTATTATAAAAAAATATTTACATATAAGGACAGAATTCTATTAAGTAAAAAAATCTCTGAGCTAAAAGAAAAAAATATATATGTATGTTCTGTCAAGAAAGTTCCGGTAATTGACAATTTAAAAAGCGTGCAATTTAACCCTCCGCAACTTACGTGATCTAATTTCTATGCTCTAATTTAATGTATGATGACGGACACATTTTCAAACTTAATTTTTTTATGAAGTTCTTCATCTATTAGGCTTTTATTATTTAAATTAAGAACTAGTTTATATTCAATGTCAAGCTAAAATTTTAAATTGGAGAAGTTTGCTTGAAATTACGTGGTTTATTTGGAATTCTCAAACGCGTTAACGACTATTTTCGATATTGCAGTTAGCGAAAACTGTCATTTTCTAAGAACATGGTACGCACAATGACCGATAACGACAACGATTATTATCGTTAGGTGATGTTAGTTTATTTACAGTGCTCAATGTTGTCAGTTCATCTCAAGTGTGAGCTATTTTTACAATGTATTAAAATATCAAACAAAGAATTTGTCTTAAATCTTGGATTGCAAATGTAATTTCGTGTGCTGGCTGTGTGAATGCTGAAAGTGCATCCAGGGTCGTTCCAGAATTAATGTAGTTTATCGAGACACTAAATCAGATGCTTTTATATTCCAATCAATCGTTTCTTTATTTCAGATTGTTAATTTTACAGTTAAGCGTGTTGAAATAAATTAGTAAATTAGCATAGCGAATTAGCATAATTTGGCGTAAAGTTATTGATAGCGCTAGAAAGAGGATGTTTAACGAGGACCCTATCTTTTACAGCTGGGTGCCAATCACGTCGACGCAGTTTGCAATGTCGTGACTAATTTTACACGGTCTGGCTAAGTTTTTGACGCACCAGATCGAAAATCTCTTGGAGTTGCTTAGCTTTTACTGCTGGTGACTGGTGTTCTCGTCAGGTGCCCTTAGTGTTCTCATCATACAACGCTACGGGGAGACGTGGCTCGTGTCCTTGACCCAGGAAAGCGGAGCTGTAGCCGGTCACATCTGATCTGCTGCTGTTGAGTGCCAACGTGATTTCGGGCAGGCACTCATCCCATGGGGCCTTAAGCTGTTGCTTCGCATCAATCTTCTGCAGGAATTTTCCGGCTGGTAAATTGTGAGCCATTGTCTCTAATTAAGATTTTCAGCACCCAAATCTGGCCAAAATGCGATATTTAAAGCTCCTTCGTAGGCTTTTGCTGGTTGCTTCTCGCAGTGGGACCGCCTCCATCAATTTACTGAATTTAACTTAAAACACGAATAGCATGGTGTTGCCATGTTTGGATCGTGGTAGGGGTCCCACAAAATCTGCTCAAACGACAGACCAGGGTTCATCGGCTATCCGCGACAAAATTATTTCAGCCGGGGTGTGTTGGCTGATTTTGAACTTCTGGCACACCTCGCAGCTCCTGACGTATTTACTTTTGTCACGGAATAGATCCGACCAGTAATAATGAGCGATCACCTGAGCGATTGTTCTGCGTATGCCAAGGTGTCCTGCAGTGGGTTGATCATGATTCTCGTTCATCATGCAGCTACGTAGATATGATAGTACACACAGCTTCCAGGGAGTTGCATCTTAGTTTTGATCTGGTTCGTTATATGCCGGTACAGGTGTCCGTTCACGGTGATATAGTCTGCGAACTTATCCGGATTCTAACTAACTCTAGCTCGTCGTTTTTCCTGCCATGAACAGCGTTAGTCCACCATGGCGTCTTCTAAAGGGTGTTTTTTATAGACTGGTACAACTTTGAGTTGGCATCACTGCTTTATTTGACCACCCATTTAACAGCTGATAATTGCTTTTTATTTAGTTTGCTTTGACATATTATTATGAACCGACTTACACCAGAGCAACGCGTGCAAATTGTGGAAATTTTTAATCAAAATAATGGTTCTGTTTTTCAAACTTATCGTGTACTTCGTCCATTTTATGGAGTACATAATCGTCCTTCAGAGCTGCTAATTAGAAGAACAATAGATCGTTTTCGGACCACATTTACTGTTACTGATAATGTGCATCCCGTGAAATGCCGATCAGTGCGCACTAACGAAACTGTAGCGGCTGTACAGGAAAGGATTGAAGATGATCCTAATTAATCAATTCGTCGCCGTTCTCAGCAACTGGGGTTGTGTCCTTCCTCTTTATGGAAGATTTTACGAAAATTTCTTGGCTTAAAACCTTTCAAGATTCAACTTGTGCAGGAATTAAAGCCTAACAACCATCGTATGCGCTGCGAATTCGGCGAATGGGCCGAAACAATGTTTTATCCAATAAAGTATGTCCCAGCTGCAAGTGCCTGCAACTAACGACGAAATTAATTTTTTTATGAGATGTTCTCTATGAAAATTGGTGATATCTTTTCTTAATGGCTCGAAATAAAAGATAAACCTGACTGCATTAGAAATATGTTAAGCTTTGTAAAAGCAAAAACTTACGCAAAGATAAATCATGACTAATACTCAGTTAAAATATGTAGTAACATCATTTTAAAATAAGTGGCGCGCTCCTCGTCGCTCGAAATGGTTATTTCAGCAGAGACTTTAAATATGGTTCCAAAATTGTTTGATTATGATAAAGTTAAGCAAGTAGGTTTTTCACAAATGAAATTTTATTTAAAAAATATACATAAATAAAATAAAAACTTACCAAACTAAAAATAAAAATAAATTAAAATCAGTGCAAGTAGCAATAATGGCAAAGCTATAACACATGCTTTAAACGAGGTTTTTAATTTTTTTTTGCATTGCTATTCTATTTTTAAAGTGAAACTTCTTAGGCGGCGATTTGATACTGAGAGTAAAATTTTTAGAGTCTCGACCAGAAAAATTTTCGTAATGAAAATATTTCGAGTCTCGTCACGTTTTTGTGTATAAGGGCAATGATATTTTCTATTTTGTGTGTTTTTTGTATGGGGGCCACCAGAAGGGTGGCAGCTAGAGTATAGGTGTGTTCAGAAGAAATGTTGAGGGAGAAATATCAATAGGACCAGTTCATACATTTGATCCCCCTAGGATTCATAGATTTTTTGATATGAACTATAATAGACATTTTTTTTCTATTTTTTATTATGGGCATCACCAGAAGAGCTTGTGTTCATAAGAAATGTTGATGGGGAAAAATTTATAGGACCAGTTTATTTATTTGACCTCCCTAGGGGTCATAAATTTTTTTGATATGAATTATAATAAACTTTTTTCTATATTTGGTTTTTTTTATACAGATAGATACCCACAATAGATCTTCCTACAATATATGCAATTTTTCACGCAGAAAATAGCAAATCACGGACATATATCTCATATTTTATCAATAAAAAACCATTAAATCAGTATTACTAATTAAAGCATCAATCATTGACAATGTAAATATTAAATAAGCGGAATATTTTTATGCAAATTTTCTATTTTATTTTTTTAAGAATCTCTCTTCTCTATCTCTTTCTCTCTTTCTATCTGTCTCTTTCACAAAAATCTCTCATATCCCCGATTTTAAGAAGTTTCACTTCTGTATCAGAGATCCGCAACGAATCACACTTTTGATTCAATGAGCCACTTACTCAAAAATTAGAATGAATAAGTATAAGTAGTTTCCAAAATAGTACACATATGTTATTGATTCGAAAAAAAAGTGAATCACATTTTTGAATCATGAGCCACTTACACAAAAATGAGTATGAATAAGTATAAGTAGTTTCCAAAGTAGTACTTATAGTACTTTGTAGTAGTGATTGTATCATGAATTCACTTTAGGGGTCGTCCATAAACTACATAACCAATTTAGGGGGGAGGCGTTTTGAAATGCACTACCATGAGTAACGGTAGGGGGGGAGGTGTTTAGATATTGTAACGTTACCAAAAATTAAAAAAATCGACGAAAAACCTCTAATTAATAACACAATCATTTCAAAAATGTTTAACCTTACATGTTTATGTTTGTCGTCTAAATTGATGGTTAAGTTTTGTTACAACGATTTCTTCCACCACCTTTTCCCTCGACACAGAAACCTTTTGGTATTCCTTCACCATCTCCAAGCGCGTCGGAAGCTTATTTCATCTGGGGGGGCAGTACAAATGGTGGTGCAAAAAAGTTCACCAAAATTTCTTCAATGAAACATGAATGTGAATAAACAAATTTTTTAGTTTAAAATAAAAAAATATATAAAAAAAATATTAAAATTTCATTATTTTTAAAAGTTCTTCCAATTTCAATATTAGAGATCATTCTTTAAAGGATCTTTCATATGGTAATATGAAAATATAAGAAATAATGGTTGCTTTTATAAAGCATGACTAGGTATATCTTTACATGGTTTAAATGCAATTAGGTACAAGAAGTTACATCAATTTAAATTATTCCAAAATGCTTCCTTCTGTCCTTGCGAGAAACAAACTCTTTCACCACCTCCATCGAATTCAATTCTTCGGTTTTATCTTTGTGAATGTGTATAAGTGCCGCATGAGTGAGTCGTTTCTGTGTCACAGTTGCTCGAAGATACTTTTTAAGTCGTCTTAGTGCACTAAAAGAACGCTCCGATAAAGCTGCTGATGCCGGCACAGCCAAAGGCAAAGCAATAAGTTTTTCAACTTCATTTAATAGTTTTTTTACAGTATCCGAATTTTTTGCAAATTGGGATACAATGCCACTACAATTTCAATGTGTTTGGCCAGGCAATTGCTTCAGCAATTTAAGTTGCGCGTGGAGGTCGCTAACATCAAAGTCATCTGCATAAAGATCTAGTTTTGTTTTTAGATTTTGTTCAGAAGGCACTTTTCCGTTGAAGGCTTCGATTACAATATTTTCCAACGATTCTAGAGTGTCAAGATCTGTTTAAATGTACAATAAGATTTACAAAGTGCCAGTTTACACTAGCTTCACTCAACCGACTCACCGAATGTTAAATCAAAGTGAGTCGGTTGAGTGAAGGTGGTGTAAACATGCAAAATTAAAAAAAAGTAAAATATCAACCTGTTTAATCGAATCTAGCCGTTATCTCATTTGAGAGAAGATCTAAAATTTCGAAATAATCTTTTCGTAGACTATCATATTATGGCAACTGTACTGAAGGAGCCGGATTTGATGTTTGTTCAAAGCGTCGAGGTGGATTTTCATCAGCTAATTCACAGTAGGAGCTTTCGCATGGTCTAAAACATTGGACCAACATGGCAGATTGTACAACATGTAGTACCATGCGTAAGCTAACACGATAGTTGAAATTTTTGGTTTTTTTCTGCCGATTGTACAATATTGTACAACTTTGTAAAATTACTGCTCAATTGTTAGGGCATCTAAAAGTTGCTTAGCTATTATGCGGATGTGTTCTGCTCGAGGGCTTGTAATTAATGATGTTGATTTACAAGTTGGATCGTTCGAACGCTCAATCAAATAGTCCCATTAGTTTTCCATCTAACTTATCATACAACATGTCGTCCAATATGGAAAGCCCCTAAGAACATGCCAAATTTTTTCTTACCAGAGTTGCAAAATGAACGAGCATTTAGCTACATACTTAAGGGTGCTTTTTAACTGAAGTGGTGGGTTTGTAGTAGAAACTCTACATTTTGTTCTATCTTTTTGCAAACACAGAGAAAGGAAATGGTTATCCGCAAGCATGCTTATGAAGAAGAGAGATAGAAGAGGAAAACATATACAAAAAATATTATCGTTGTAAGAAAAACTGATATTTTGAATAACTTTTGAAGTTTTCCTTTTAAATTGTTTATCTAGCTAAAAAAGTGGGGGGCAACTTCCCCCTTTCCCCCCGCTTCCGACGCCAATGACCATCTCAGCACACGTCTGAAAAATTTGGGCCTTTGCTTTTGCGACAGGCTTTGATGTTAAGGCTTGAATGTTCTTCATCAAAGGAGATACCGTATGACATGTACTGTCCTTCTCAGAAAGAAGAAATCGGTTCAAGGTCGTGTCCTACCTGCGGCTTGTATTTCGTTTTTAAAACTTCTATGAATTGCCATAAGTTTGTATTATATCGTTTACAATAAATCGGAATAAAAAATACTATTTAAATAAATCAATTTTCAGAAAGCATTTACACAAAAACACAGAACTTGGTGCGGCTCGGGTGCAGCCTTTAAGGGTACTCTGTCAAAGACCAGGTGAATTTATTTGCGTTAGAAATGAGGATTCACCTGAATGGGTCGACATAGATTCCGATGAAAAATTCTATTTTGAAGAATCCTCAACAAAGCTACCAGCTTCTTCTATCCCAGTGATTGAGAGCATCGAATCTTGGATAGCAGATGGAATAGCTTTTACAGATGATATTAATTATTGATTTTTTCCAATTGTTCCTTTAATGTATCTAGTCATACTAGTCACTAATACTAGTAAAAATTGTCAGAGCTAGTCAAAATATATAATCATTCGAATGAATTAATTTCATATGTCACGTTACTTTAGGGGGGGAGGGGTTTTGAAAAGCACTACGAAAAGTAGCGCAGGGGGAGGGGGGTGAAAAAACAGGAAAATCAGTGACGTAGTTTATGGACGACCCCTTATTTTGAATCAATAACTTATGAGTACTGCTTTAAAAACTACTTATACTAATTTTTGAGTAAGTGGCTTATGATTCAAAAATGTGATTCTTTGCAAATCTCTGGTTTGAATCACTGAGCTTTGAACGAATAGTACTCGAGTACTACTTATTTTTAAGTATTCGTTGCAGATCTCTGTCCGGTATATACAGCGTATATGCAGCGCTGTACTGTATTTTTTTATTAATTTTTCCTGTTTTGCGAAGGGGGAGGGGGGGTGTTAGTGAATCGATGTATGTAACAAACCTATGTTAATAAGCCCAAAAGACGATATCGTATTAAATTTCATTGAACAGAGCAGATAATTAGCGTGGCAGTTTCTGAATACGCGTTCCAACTTCTGTGCATCTGAATAAGATGCATTAAATCCAGGATTTGCATGTTGGTTGCGCCACCAGACTAGGCCGCGGTCCCGAAGTATTTCTGGAAGTAATTCGAAGTAAATAGTTCGAGGTAGGAGGTCTTTATCGATGTCATAAACCGTTGCTAGCTCCTCTACGTGTTCTATGAATCCTAGTGGGTCGTTGCCTCCATCGTACCTCATGGGTCACTTCCGCACCTGGTCAATAACGTGGCTGCTCTTCGTGTATTCTGCTCGGCAATTCAAACTCTTAGGCACTTAGAGTTCTTAGGAGGCCCTATCCCCTTCCTGAAGGACGGCATCTAAAACTAGGGGCAGCTGTGATGGGGTCTGCGCTCTGCGTGTTTAATTCTTAAAGGGTTTCTCCCACTTCGAGTCAATTTCAAGATCTCCTTCAAAGCTCGCGAATCGTTTTCGCTGCGCCTCCACCGTGCCGTTCTCGTCGAACTCTCATTCTGGGGCATAGGCTACGAGATCATCTTCCCTCCACCCATGAATCCATGACGTCTTAGCCATGGCTATACAACTCTCAGCTTTACCCGCAGTCGCGACGAAACCGTAATGTCTATTATTGAGTAAAAATTTGCTATTCCAATTTTATGATTATTTTCTTTATATCTGTTTTTTGCTTTATCTAGGGGAGAGTTTTGCCTTTCTCAGGTCCATATCTGGGCTACAAAAGCGAAAAAGAGAATCAAGTAAAAGATAGTAAGCAAATAAATTTGAAGAGGTTAAATTAAAATTTCTAACCTTAGCTTGCAGTCACCTCTTGAAAGTCTTATTAAATATTTTTAAAATATATTCGCTTGTGGCTAGCAAGTTTCTCAATATTAAACGCAGTTTTATTATTTTCTTATTATTCTTATTATTTCCCAACACTTGGTGTGTTGTGCCACATAAGACCACTAGGTCACAGTTTAACTCAAGGGTTAATTATTTGGGCAGAATTTTAATTAAAAGATAGGGTGTCCTTCCCTTTGGTATAACTGATGCTTAATTCAGTTGTTAATTACCTGGGAAAATTTAATTAATTTAAAGTTGTCCTTCCCTTTAATATCAATGACGCTAAATAAATTTTAAATAGGTCGAATTCGCAAACAGGTCTTCAGGTCTTTGTCGTGACCAATATACCAATGAATAGCTATTGATTGAAAATTATGATTTAGTGTCCCTGATCGGGCGCCATGTCACGATCCACCTTACCGACACAAAATCTGGGATAGCAAAGTGGCTGTCCGGGGTTGTTCCAGAATTAATATTGGTGATCGAGACACTAAACCAAAGGCTCTTTGGCCATGACACCCGAAGAGATTTACGTTAGTCCCAGTAACTACTATTTGTTCGCTGTATTCAAATATCGTAACCAATAACCAGAGATCCATGCTACGTAAGGATATGTAAGCTAATGTAAAATATTTTATTATATAGTCGTGGCTAAGGAGACGCAAGAAAAAATTTAAAATTTTAAAAAAACACAAAATATAGATATATATATTAAAGTGGAATGACTTTTTAACCTCATGGGCTTCATATACATAGTTTTGAAAACTACCCGTAAAAAAATAATTTCTGCATCTTTAGTTTTTTTCTGCGACATAACTTTTGACTGCGCCCAAGCGGTTATATATTTCATTGCCAGAATTACTTGTTTTTTCCGAAATCCAAAAATATTAGGAGCTAAGTTTTTTGATGCAAACCTATTCATTAACGCTTAAATAACAATTTGTTAAGAGTTCCCTATGATACAATGTATGCGCTAGAATATATTTAGGTTCAAAGATCACCGAAATCCGTCATTCGCTTATATCTCCGCTTCTCTTTGTAGGACAGAAAATATGCTCAGAACAAAATTGTAGATCAGATAATTCTCTACAAAATTCCCTTAACAGCTTTATCGTAAAATAAACAGTTTCCACGCTATGCGACTAGATATGTTTCAATAGCGCAAATTAAATATTTCATATTAACTTTGAGCAGATTCATTTAACATAAAGTATATATATAAAATTAGTGGAATTTTAATATTTTTATTATATAATAAATGTATTTATTTGAAATAAATTAAATGCGTTGTATTTAATTATAAAAATTAAATTTCACACCTTTTAGCTTTTAGTATTATTTAAAAATAAATTAATTTTAAGCTGCAGTATTGTTTTCTTTCGCAAACATATTCTGTTGTGGTAAGTTCTGTGCATGAAGTGTGTAGTTGATCATGTTTAATATTAGTATTATATTTGTAACAATTGTATAAAGAATTACAATGGCGGTTGCCAATGCTATTTTAATTAAGAATGGACCGAATCATTGGTCGAATGAAAGTGCGAAGAGAGTGTGATGCAAGCCGACAGCGATTGACAAAATAGCATCGAGTACCGCAAATCTAAAGGCATTTTCATTCGACGGCCACAAGGATGTAACTCTAACTGAAATTCAAACAACTGATGGAAAATTGAATCCGCGTTACGTCAATGAAAATCACATCACCACTCTAAAGCAACCAGATTTTGTCTTCATGGACTACGTTGCTTCGTAAGAGAATAAATCAGGTTAGAAACCGCAAAAAGCGTTTTGCATTTTTTCAAGAAAAAATGTTGATCTTTCGAATTTGGTTGCAGTTTGCTTCGATGGAGAAGTTAAAAACACAGACTGCAAAACTGGAATCATCCGCTGTTTGGAATTTGGGATCCAAAGCCCTCTGCATTGGTTCATCTGCTTGCTGCAATTTAATGAATTGCCTTAACGTCATCTTTTCGCTAAAATCGACAAATCTTTTTCGACTGGACCACGAGCTACGACTGGTGTGATCACAAACGCGATCTTTCGATCTTTCGGTGCGTATGACTTCGACCTCGCTTAATTGGTTAATTTTGTATTATCCTAATATGTATTACAGATTGAAAACTTCGATCCAATTGCTTTGTCCAACTGTCAACAGATGAAAAATATTTGTACGAAATAGCGACGGCAGTTGCGACAGGGTTTTGCCCCACGACTTTTGCAAATAAAAAGCCTGGTCCAATTCACCATGCTCGGTGGCTAACAAAGGCTTGCCGAGCGCTGCGTTTATATGTTGAAATGACATTACCATTGCGAGACTTAATAGAGTTGACAAAGTACATAATGCGAGTATATACTCCAAGGTATTTCGACGTAAAGTACTTATTTTTAAACATATAAAAGAACAACTACTTTTGATAATGAATTAATTTTGCATGAGTATTTTTTGAAGACTTTTTTGATTATAAAAAATTGACAATATCCCCATTCAGCAGAAAATTTGCTACGTATCTGTTCCACAACTTTCAGGCTGAATGGTATGTATCATAATGCGCTTAAACAACATCTTCCCCGAGCAGTCGCCATCTTAGGGATTGAAAAAATTGTATGCTACTTTGGTTGAGCTGCTTATGCTCTTTTCATTTTGACAACTTAAAAAACATGACTGCAAATTGTTAATTGTAGCTGAAGTTGTGCTGTGAAGAGAAAATAGATAATTATTAATTAATCTAAGATTATTCTATCATTCTTCAATAAAGCTGATAATTAATGATTTCTTATGTGAAACGAATGCACAATAGTATAAACAAATTTCAGATGTTACAAAAAAAAAAAAACGAATTGCGAACAGCTGTTTGCCGTTTGACGTTTCGCAAAAAAAAACCCCATTCAGCAGAAAGTATCACTTTACTTTGGCAGGAATGCGGCCAATGATAAAAATAAATTTTTTGAATTATGTAAATTTAAGTAAAGTGTATTTTCTTATGTATTTGTGATTTGTGTCTGTTATTTATGTGTGTTATTTATGTGTTGATAAGGCACCATACACGTAT
Source organism: Dichetophora obliterata (assembly GCA_963920525.1). NCBI lineage: Eukaryota > Metazoa > Arthropoda > Insecta > Diptera > Sciomyzidae > Dichetophora > Dichetophora obliterata. Next base: position 126,166,777 of record OY986435.1, read on the forward strand.
GGCAGCATTCATTTTTTCAATTTAATTAAATTTTAACGGTATCTGCCGGCTACGTACTTCGACTTTGTGAAACAAGTTAGCATACGAAACTCGTACTTTGCGCACAGCGAAAACATTATTCTGGCAATGGTATTCGTCGATGAAGCAACCGTTCGAAAACTCGGATACGAAAATATACTACGCGCTAGACACAATAAGAAGGACGTGGAGTATGAAACAGTTCGCGAATACATTAGTCCTAGTATATTGTTTCACAAGGAACTTTACTACGAGTTAATCGACTGAAATGCGGTATACACTGAACCGCCACTAACTCGAATGATGCCGTATGAGGAAATAAAAAGGCTGGTTGAAACCGGTGATCGAATCGAAGACAATGTAAAAGAAATTTTATGTCACACTCAAGCAACGGAACGGCACATCAAAGTTGTCACTTAAGCGCCTACGGCCACAGCAAGTCAAAGAAGTCGAGAAGGCCAAATTTCTTTTACGTTGTCTGCACGAAAAAACCGACTGAAATTCGATACAAAAAAACCATTTCGATAAAAATTAATAAAATATTTCCCAAAAAAAATCCTTAGCACTATTTTTAGCACTAAATCGATCCTTTAACAGAGGTTAATCAATCCCTTTAACTAGAATACTACTTTAATTATTTGGTAAGCATTAATAAACAATGCCCTAATTGCGTATCATTTTTTTTTCGTCCTCGAATCATTGCATATGGATACGGTGAAATAATTTTCTTTGTAAATTCGTTTTAAAAACTTTATTTGATATGAAAGTGCACTGTTTCGTATGAATGACATCTTATATAAGAATAAGTGTACAAAAGGTAAGAAATTTCTACTTTACGCTATTGAAACATATCTAGTCGCATAGCGTGGAAACTGTTTATTTTACGTTAAGGTTATTTTTGTAGAGAATTATCTGATCTATAATTTTCTGTCCTACAAAGAGAAGCGTAGATATAAGCTAATGACCGATTTCGGTTATCTTTGAACCTAAATATATTCTAGCGCATACATTGTATCATAGGAAACCCTTGACAAGTTGTTATTTATGCGTTAATGAAAAGGTTTGCATCAAAAAACTTAGCTCCTAACTTTTTTGAATTTCAGAAAAAATAAATGAAAAAAACTATGTCTGTCAATGAAATATATAAACCCTCGGGTGCAGTCAAAAGTTATATCACAGAAAAAAAATAAAGATGCGGAAATTATTTTTTTTGCGCGTAGTTTTCAAAAATATATGAAGCCCATGAAGATATTTTGCTTCCATACATTTCGTTTCACTCTAATCTATATATGACGCATTTAAAGCAAAAGACGAAAATATTTTTTGGGAGAACAAAAACGCAGAATAAAATTTGTGAAAGCAAAAACTATTCATAACATGCTGTGTAGAACATCAAACATAAGTCAAAGGGTTGCAAGCGAACATAAGACGTGTGTGTGCTATTGATAAAGGAAAGAAAATTGCGGGAAAGATTGGTCGGATTGATCGTGATGATGCTTTGGCATACTCGGAGTATGCGTTTGCGAACAAAAGCGAAAATAAACGATGGGAGAGATAAATTGAATGATATTGTCAGCTGCTTAATGAAATAATTGAAATTTTACTATATTATTTATTTGAGACTAGTTTTTTTATTGGGCATTTAAAAACTTAACTTCTTATGCTTTAAATTCATTCAGGTTATAATTTAAAAATAAAATAATAATAATGAAAATTGGACAAATTGCATGCACTTTTGAAAACTGTTTTAGTCATTTTCTGAATCACTGTTCTTATTATACAAATAATGTTAAAATTAAATAAATAATTAAAATAAAAATAAAAAAATCACTTGCGTGACTTTCAATTCAAAAATTTAAATCGACGGAGCCTTCGTATTTTGACTGATTGTTAAACTCTTACCCCCGTATTCATAAACCTGTTTTAGCGATAGTTATACAATGAAAAACATTTTGTTATGCATAAACGTATATTATCATCAACGTTCTAAGAGTATTTTAACGATCGTTAAAATCATTCTGAACGTCGTTCCTACTCGTTCCTCGTCGTTGTTTTGTTCAAAGGTATTGATCCTTGCTCTATACATTTTTCGGAGCTTTGGAAAAGGATCCTCTTCTTCCACTAAAGTGCAGATAATCAAAATATTGAACATGTCCATTGCTTTTATATTTTTGTTTACTTTTCACTTCACTTTTTTTGCTTTTTTAATGCCTAACATAACTTGTCAAAATCAGCTATGGGTGTTGTTACGGTGGTCGTCATATGATCCCTGGTCATGACACTTTTTACTCTCTTTTTTCGTTTGATGAGCTGTGTGACGAAAGTATGCTATGCTGTCATATGATGCCTAAGCACCAGAACACTTTTTGCTACTTTTAGTATTTTTACAACCGACGAGTGTTGCTATTAAGCAGGTTTCATTACTGCTTTCAAACATTTTATACTAAAAGTGTACTATTTTCGTGCCTAAACACAAATATTGTGAATAAGTTCACAACGCAACACTGGTTTGATCCCATGATTTCATATTTTTGTCAAATCATTTGGTGACCGTGGTGGTGAAAATTTACTCTCTTGCTCTCGCTCTCAAATTGTTAATATACATTGAAACAACAACAATACATGACCATGATGAGCCTATGACCGCCACCGTAACAGGGCACTTTCTGGCGACAAAAAGTCTGTTTTTCGTCAAGTTCTTTCGTTAAGCTGTCAGCTGATGAAGTGTTGCTTACTGTTTTTAAAAAATTCCCATATTGCTTAAAATGCTCTTAAAATACGTTTATGCATAAACAGCATTTTAAGGGATAGTTTGTGTTCTAACTAAAACAGTTTTTAACGAATGCATAACAAATGTAATGAATACGGCCGTTAGATTTCAGCTGTGATATAGGATTTTAACTGCATGAGGTCCATGTATTTGGATTTTGTAATTGATTGTAATTAGTGGAGGCCGTAGCCTAGTGGTTAGAGTGCGTGGCCCCTAAGCTAAAGAACCGCGGTAGCCCTGGTTCAATTCCAGCTCAGACAGAAAGTTTTTTGAATTGAATTAATTTTTCTGTTCGGTCGTCACCTCTCTGCAGACAATGACAAACCGCAGAGAGTAAAAATTGCCATGTAAAGCTTCTTGAGAACATAAGCCGTTCGGAGTCGGCATAAAACACGTAGGTGTCCAGTTCTCGATCATTTGTGATCAAACATTTAATAACACGCACAACACAATTGATCAATAGAAACTAGGTCAAAGTCATTCCAAGGTCTGAAATGGCCAGTTTATTTTTTTTAATTGCTTTCCCAAGTGGATATAAACAGTCCAAATTCGTCAACCGAAAGTTTTCTACATTAAAACTTTTTATTTCCAAATCTACCACCTAAGTAGTTTCTTTATTAAAAAAATGTTCATAAATTTCCTGTCTTCTCAAACAGGTGGCACCAACGCTCCGGTCAAGTGGCCCGCGGACACTAGGTTGGCTACGACTGCATGTGCTGGTTTGCCATCACTAACAGTTCGGTGAGATGCGGGGTGGGGTCTTGTGGCCGTCCACGTGTGCCCTTGCCGTACAAGAATTTACGTGCATGCGTTATCGGCACGTCGGTGATCAAACAAAAAAAAAATTCCGATCCTGAAATTAAAACCAACAGGGAAAATCGTTTGGGTACCCCTGGCCCAACCATCCAACCACTACACTCAGGAGCTCAGGTGGACGAGCTCGGCCCACACACTTCTCACCCTACCGTGATGGTTCGGGACTAGAATTTAAAAAAACCCCTTCCAAAAGCATCATCCTTGACAAATAAATAAAAGCTTTAGCGTTTCATTTTAGTTGTTACAAGTTTTATAAATAAAATTTTTATAAATTCTAAGTACTCATTTCTAATATCTGTTTTTTTCTTGTTTTTTCACATAAGACAAATATTTATAAGTATGTAAAACAAGTAACTTAGAGTATATTTTTTCTCTTTAATATTCAATTGTAGAATGTTGCATTATTTTTCATGGTGTTGCTTTAATTTTGTAAAATTTAGCAGAACCGAACTATTTTATGAGTAGTTGTTTGTTACAAAAAAAAAAAAACTTAAAACAAAATAATAGCGAAATATAAATAAAAAGATGTATATATTTCTATTTTTCGAAATTTGATTTTTAACAAGTGATTACTTTAAATATAATATTTTTTTGGGTTTTTCCAGTAAAACTTCTCCAAAGTGGGGGTTGGTCATACATTTGGACTCAATTGGGGCACTCTAAATGGGTCAAAGAGCGATTTTCTGAATTTGACCCTACGGAAAATAAGTCAAAAGTTGGGGCATTGAAATTCGTTTTAGAGGTATAGTTCCTCGGGCAAAGTTTCTTATTTTGATCCCTAGAATACGATTTTCACTGAGCAATGGGCGATTTTTAAATCGACCCACCCTAATATATATATTTATATATATATGTGTTTATTACGATATTGGATGTTTTTTATATTGTGTTAATTGAGATGCTGATTTTAAGCCAATACAAAAAAAAAATAATTTAATAATTTAAAAAAAAGCAAATTTATTTTAAGCTTTAAAGCTCAATTTGTAACTTTTTTTTGTTTGAAAACGCTTATTGAACAATTATAACAGTTTTGCTGTGGAATAATTTTGAATTTTATTACAAAATAAATGATTTCTCTACCCAATACCAGTTACAAAAAAGTTGTACACAATTTTTTTTTTTTTGCCTAGAGTGACATAAGCGCGCATTAAATTTTTGTGGATTTTTTTCTTTTAAAACTTGCTGTTTTGCACTAAGGAGGGAACGTATAAGAAAACTGATTTTAAAAATGCATACCTATGTAGTGTTAGGGTTAAAATATTTGCAGTTTGAAACAACGCTGAGTCAAATCACGCTCAGGTATTGAAATGCGCCGCACATGGTTTCAGTAGTGGAACAAATTTTTAACCACTTGCTGAGTCCCAAGTCGGTGCGCCGCTGATACACCTAAAAAGTGAACCACTTCCAGATTGGACAACAGAATTACAACGCCATAACATGGCCCAAATGTACAAACATCTTTATCTTGTGTTGTTAAAAAGCGGTTGAGAAACTCACATATAAACGTTTTATATGATTCCTGGTCAAAGTTGCTGTTAGGCACAATTAAAAAAAAGTGTATGGTTTTGTTGCACTTGGGGCTTGTACTTTTTTGTTTTTTATAATTTTTGTTATTCGAGCTTTTTCTATGCTTTGTGTTGTTGACAGCAACCTTGTTAAAGAACACGCAAATTTAAAACATTGAACACTTTTCGTTTTGCTAATTGGCTCTTTTATAAACTTGTTGCAATTCACCTACAATCGCAGCACTTCTTATTTCCACAGTCAAAAGTTTTAATTTTCATCCAATGTTGATTCGTTCGATTCACCAGGTTGGGATATTCTTGCTCGTTAAACTCCATTGGGCTTGTTTTTTATGTAGCCATTTGAGGTTTTGGTATTTTTAATTTTCAGCTTGATGTTTTTTCTTTTCCTTCCCAACCTCTGTGTAACTGTGGGTTTAGACCACAGATAACCAGATAGGAAACTTCGATGGGCGACTTGTAGAAAGGGATGGCACGATGTACGATTTTACGTCAAATTGCCCCAATACTATCGCAAAATGTTTGACTGTGGTCGTAATTGTCACCGGAAAACTTCCCTGGTTTTTGGTAATCGAAGAGAATCTCACCTATAATAGGTGGCAACCGTATACTTTAAAAAGTTACATTATTGGAACAAAATGGGTAATAAAAGGTGAAAATGCGATAATCTTTGAATTGTCGAATGCTTGGGATTGCCAGTCAGAGATAGTTGAAGCAGTAAATCTGTATTGAACTCCAAATCAAGATTTGGTTGATTTGGCCAGGAAGGAAAAAACTGAGTTAAGTTTTCTTATAACAAATTATATTTAGGAGTAATATGTCTTACCAAGGAGGTTGATGAAATATAAGTGAACGAGAAAATGTTCAGTTACAGAAAAAGAAACTGTAACTTCTATAAATATGTTTAGTATTATATACAAATATAGGGTTAAATATATAAATTTAAACTGTGGTGAAATTCGAAAGCGACATCTAACAATTCAATGTAAGCTAACATAATGTGTAGATGAGTTAATATCTTGACATAAACATGCCGCCCGCCTTGCAGCACGGCTGCAATTAATTTTACGAGTAATTCAATATTTTATATAATTCAATGTGAATAAATTAAATGTTGGAAAATAAGATAATAATATATAAAATAATAAGTAGAATTTAATAAATTGTAGTATTCAAATTATAAAAAAAGTTGCTTATATCCTAAAATGTGCATTTGCATAAAATTCAAGATTTAAATATTATAGTACGTGCGTGCAAATGAGGAATCGTTATTGGCGTAAATTGAGAATTGGAAAAATATATAACATAAAAATTTATAGAGCACAAGGTCCTGAAAGAATCCAACCAAAAACCGTATTTTGTGCGATTGGAAGACCTGCACTGCTTGGAATAACACCGGATTTCATAATTTTAGGATAAAAGTCTACTCCTAAAACTACGGATATTGGTGCAGACTTATAAAATTTTGTATCAGCTAGAATTAAATTGGAAAATTTCTCTTTTATATTTTCGTCGATGGATTTTGTTGGATAGAGGCTTATACGATTATCGACTCTTAGTATAGCTTCGATTCTGACAGATAGATCAAAACGGGAACGGATAATAACAGAGCACACTTTGTCATTCTCGATTGAAATAGTTGAAAGCCCTAGTTGCTTCACTAGTGCTGATGAAATTCTGCTGAACGCTGCACAAGGGTCGAGTAGCGATCTAGCGTAGTGGAACTTTTCATGAACTTCTAGCTTAAGCAATGCTGTTGGAAACAAGCTGATGGAGTGCTGCGCGATTATTGATGACAAAGAAGGTGTATCTGTGGATTTGAAGTTTTGTTGGATTTGTTTCGCCTTGCTTGTTCGGAGACGTTCATGTAAATGCAGAAGAGTATGATGCTTCTCTCTGCAATAGTGACATCCGGAACCACTTAAGCATGTTTTTCTGAGTGCTTATGAGCCAAACAATTGCCACAGTATTTGTGTAGAAGGACTACACGCATCCGTTTCTCGGTATTCATTGCTAGAAACTGCTGGCAAAATCCTAGAGCATGAAAACGTGGGCATATCTTGCATTGGAATGATTTCTTCTTCTTGTAACTCGTGTTGTTGCTTTGACTTCTGTGGTTTAGGGTCTTTTTAGATGCTTTACTTCCGTTGGCCATTGTTGCTGTGAATTAAAGTGTGGATTGAATGGAATAGTTGGTTGGATGATGGAAAAATTTTGAACAAAATATTTTATTGCATAGGAAGAACAGCTAATTTCACAATTGGTCTTTTAATTAAACCTCTTTCAGTTAAAATATCAGCTACGCGAACCCTTTTATCGTCGCCAAAATAAACTTTTGTTACTCTACCTAAACGCCACTCGTTTGGAGGTAGATTGTCTTCTTTTATTACAACTATGGTATCTTCTTTAAGATTGTCGGATGGATTTTTCCATTTATGTCGTTTTTGAAGTTCTTTTAAGTATTCGTTTTTCCAACGAATGCAAAACTGTTGGTGCAGAGCTTTTAGTCGCTGGAATCGATTTATTATTGATATTGATTGCTCTTGAATATCAGGATCTATGGGGGATAAAATTGGGCCACCAACTAAAAAATGACCTGGAGTTAAAGCGGACATATCAGCGGGATCTTCTGAGATGGGTGAAATAGGTCTTGAATTAAGACAAGCTTCAATTCTGGAGAGAAGGGTAGAAAGTTCTTCAAATGTGTATTTGAAAGAACCGGCCACTTTTCGAAAATGTGATTTAAAGCTCTTAACACCTGCTTCCCAAAGTCCACCCATATGTGGAGCACCAGGAGGAATGAAGTGCCAGGAGATGTTCTGGTGACTAAATTGAGAAGTAAGAGCTGAGTGCGATGCAAGAAGAAAATCTTGAGTAAGTTTTTTGGAAGCTCCAACAAATATCGTACCGTTGTCGGAATAGAGATTGAGTGGACAACTTCGTCTGGAAACGAATCGGTGAAATGCAGCCAAAAAATCTTCAGTGGAAAGGTTTGAAGTAGCTTCGAGATGGATAGCTTTTGTTGAAAAGCATACAAAAACGCAGACATAACCCTTAGTTATTAAACATGCTCTGCCTGTATAATTTTTTATTTCGAAAGGTCCTGCAAAGTCAAGACCAGTGTTAGTGAATGGACGAGTTATGACAGTACGTTCTGGTGGTAAACTGCTCATGAGCTGCGTTTGTAACTTTTGCTTATAGATAACGCATGTCTTGCAATTGTGAATGGTACTTTTAATTAAGTTTTTGACCTTAGGTACCCAGAATTGCGCTCGGATTAAACGAAGCATTAGCTGATTACCGCCATGAAGCGATATTTGGTGAATAAATCTAACTAGAAGACGTGTCAATTGACAATTGTACGGAAGAATAATAGGATGACGTTCGTCATATGTCAACGAAGGTGATGACGCTAATCGACCACAAACTCTAAGAAGCCCTTTGGAATCTAGAAACGGATTCAAGTTTAATATTTTGCTATAAGATGCAATTGGCTTCTTTAAAGAGAGATTATGGTATTCTTGTGAATACGATATCTTTTGACGAAGAATTGTTAGCCGTGTTTTAACATGGCATAGTTCAGAAATTGTAACATTTTTGGAATCAAATGAAAAGTCTGATCGATAGTTTGGGTGAGTTCGATGGTAAAAACGAAAAACATAAGAGAGAACACGTACAGCTTTTGAAAATTCAGAAAACCGATCAAGTATATCTTCGTAGTTTTCAAAGGAGGTAAAATGAGACTTAACGGCTTTCTGTTCCAATGTTGTATCAGGAATGCATTCTGAGTCTAAATGAGGCCAATATGAAGGGTACAATTTGAGCCACTTAGGCCCATGCCACCATAAATCGTTGTGGATTATTTCTTGAGCTGGTATACCTCTGCTGGCTAAATCAGCTGGATTAGTTTTTGTGTCAACATGAAACCAATTTGACTGTCCAACATTTTGCACAATTTTTGAAACACGATTTGCCACAAATGTAGACCATTGACATGGCGGCTTACTTAACCAGGCTAAGACGATTGTTGAATCTGTCCAATGAAATACTTCGTATTTAGTGACTGTAAGCTGTGGGACTAAGGAGTCTACCATTTCCGATAAAAGTACCGCACCACATAGCTCAAGTCGTGGAATTGAAATTGTTTTTACTGGTGCAACTCTTGTTTTTGCAGCAAGTAAATGAGTTGAAATGGAGCTTTGGAGATTTGTACGAACATATAGAGTTGCAGCATATGCTTTTTCTGATGCATCACAGAAAGCATGGAATTGGATAGTGCACTCAGGCGAATAATGTATCCATCGTGGAATTTGAATATTATTTATGTAAGAGTAATCGGATAGAAAAGAGTGCCATTTTTGAAGACAATTCAATGGTAAATTGTCATCCCAGTCAATTTTTTCTAACCATACATTTTGCATAAGAATTTTAGCTCTGATTATGCATGGGGCTAGCCATCCTGCAGGATCGAAGAGTTTGGAAATTTCTGAAAGAACTTTTCGTTTTGTAAATGTGGATTTTATAGGCAATGGCTTTGTTGAAAAGTAAAAGAGGTCTGAACTTGCGTTCCATCTAACTCCTAGGGTTTTTGCTGTGCTGCTATCATTGAACCGCAAAAAGTCTTCATTGAGAAGATGCTCTCGAGGAAGTCCTGCCAAAATTTGTTCTGAGTTGGACGTCCACTTCCGCAGGGAAAACCCAGCAGAAGAAAGTGCAGAAATCAGCTAATCACGAGATCTCAAGCCTGTATTTATGTCATGGGCGCCTGCAAGAACATCATCCACATACATACAGTTTCGCATAATATTGCTTGCAAGAGGAAACAACTTTTCAACATCATTGGCTAATTGAAGGAGTGTGCGGATAGCTAAATATGGAGCACAGTTAACTCCAAATGTAACTGTGTTTAATTCATAGTCAGATATCTCCATGTCTGGTGATTCTCGAAATAGAATGCGCTGATATTGACTTTGAGATGGGTCAATCAGTATTTGGCGATACATTTTTTGTAAATCGCTGTTAAATACAAATTTATAAAAACGCCATTTAAGAATTAATAACGTTAGGTCGGCTTGAAGCACAGGCCCGGGGTATAAAACATCATTTAGGCTTGTACCATTAGATGTAGGACAAGAGCCATTAAAAACTACGCGTACCTTTGTGGTGGTGCTATCAGGTTTAATGACAGCATGGTGGGGTAAATAATAATGATTTGAAAAACACTGATACTTAGGAGAATGTATTTTGTGCATGTGCCCTATTTCAAGATATTCACGTACGACGTTATCATATTGTGATTTAAAGCTAGTATTTTTGTACAAACGAGCTTCATTTTTTAGGAATTGTGCGTGTGCAATAGATCTGGAATGACCTAGCTTTAATCTCTCTGGGTAACCCTCTTTAAAGGGCAAACTAACGATATAACGTCCTTCACTATTTCTTTTTGTAGTTGCAGCAAATTTTTCTTCACAAAAGCGCTCTGCTTCTGTAAGAAAACGTTTTTGTGGAAGATCCTCCACCTCCAAAAATCGAGAGAGTGCTTTATCTAAAGTTACTGCATTAAAGTAAGAGACATATGTAGAAAATGAAGGTATGGAACTGTTAGATACTGGTCCTGTCAGTATCCATCCAAAAATAGTCTCTTGACCTAGTAATGAACCGCAGATATTTCGTTTTATCCCATCTAATAGAATAAATGGAATCAGATCTCCACCAATCAAAATATCGACTTGAGAGGTTTTAAAAAATTGTGTGTCTGCTAGCTGAATTTTGGGAATGCTTTCAAATATTGAAGCTTCAAGATGACATGTTGGAAGATTGCCTGTCAATTTAGGCAAAACTAAAGCATTTGCTTGAATGTTAATAGAAGGATTGATAGGGGAGCTTAAAATAAATGAATAAAGCTCTTCTGCTTTGGCTGAAGTTGTGTTATTGAGTCCCGAAATTTGAGCTTGAATTGAAGTTGACGGAAGGTGGAGTAATTTAAATAAACGCTCAGAAATAAACGTACCTTCCGACCCTGAGTCTATTAGGGCACGAGCTGTATATATTGTACCGAAATGTCGTATATGAACCATTGCGGTACCTAAAAGAATGCTCTTAGAGTTCTTAGCAAAACAAGATTGAATATTATTGCTAGGCCGAGAGAAAAAAGTGGACTGTATTGAATTTCCGTGCGACTGTCGCATGGCCGAACTGGAATGGGAATCATTCTTGCTTGAATTTAAATTAATGGAATTTTGAATGGGTGTCGATGAACTAGATTGTGAGTTATTTTGATGTAAAAGAGTATTATGTCGCTTATGACATGAATAGCAATTATATGTGCTTTTACAGTCTTTAACTGTGTGACTGTGAGCAAAGCAATTAAGACAAAGTCCATATTTTTTAATATGAGACAACCTGTCATTAATATTTAAGTGTAGGAACCGAGCACATTTACGGATTGGATGCTGCTCATTGGGGCATAGTTTACAAAATTGTCTGGAAATATTTGAGTGATATGTGTTCACTTGTCTAGTTGAGTTTGAAGATTTTGAATAATTATTTGGTTTCTGATTTGATTTTTTAGTTGGACTAAAATTTGAGTTTTGGGAAGAACGAATATCTAACACAGTTTCCAGCGTTTGATAACGGCTGGTTAAAAATTCATCTAAAACATTCCATTTAGGAATATCAATTTTGTTCTGAATAGACTGCTCCCAAAGGGCTAAAGTAATGTCAGGCAAACGTGAGGAACACAGAAAAACAAAAATACAATCCCAATCGTCTATCTTTATGTTATAGAGCTGTAGAGCTGAAATACAGCTATTAATATCTCTTTGGAGCTTCTTAATAGCATGACCAGACTCATTGGGAACTGACGGAAGGTTAAATAAAATTCTTAATTGGCTGTTGATGAGAATGCGTTTATTCTCAAAACGATCGCGTAGATTTTTCCACGCTAAGGCAAAACCATCATTTGTCAAAGGTGATTTTTTAACAATATCGCGTGCTTCCCCTCGAGTTTTACTATTTAAATGAAAAAGTTTTTCCACTGGACTAAGTCGAGCGTTGTTCACATAAATCGCCGTGAACATGTCACGGAATGAAGGCCACATTAAATAGTCACCACTGAATATATGGGGGCAAATGAAAACTAGGACTGGATAGAAACTCGGAAGCTGTTGTATTAGAAGCAGAAGTATTTGCTACCTGTTGGATATGTTCAGTAAGCCTGGAAATACACCGAACATAACATTGATAGCATGTATTATAACGAGACTTAAGAGTTTCAATTTCAAAATCGCATTTAGTGCCGTCATCTGTTGCTATAGATAGTTGGTTTAAGCAGGATTCGTATGTGGACTTTACATTTATCCAGATGGATTTCATTTCGTCCTTGTGAACTTCCATTGCTGCAATTGACGAAACTGATAATGAAGCATCGGAAATATCTGCTTCGAATTCTACTAACGCGTCACTACGACGAATGAATGAATCAAGTGAACTCATATTGAAAAGTTTGTAAACCACTTGTTATTAACAGGCAAAACAATCAGAGGAATATTTAAAATATTTGATGAAAAAACAAATGTAGAAACTTAAGTTTAACGCACTTAATAAAAGTTAAAAAAGGGAGTGAAAAAATCAGTTAGAATCAATAAAAAGATGCACAGAATAGCAGCACGAAGAAACACCTAATTGATTTTGGTTTAAAATTGCCAACTAATTTATTTCGAATTATTCGATAGATTTTAAGAACTATAAATGTATGTAAGCTTATGTTATTTTACTGAAATAAAAATAAATCATAAATCTTTTAAATTAAAAATATGAATTTTTTAAATAAAATATTTGCTCGTTGTTTTGTCTTGATATAAATTATTTTTTAGTTGATTATTAAATTCTCGTTTATTTTATTTAGTTAATTATTTTGCTTTCTATTAGTTTTTTAGTATTAAATAATTAGTGAATGAAAGTTAACAAAAAACTGCAAAAAAACATATGAAAAATATTTAGTCGTTTTAATAATTGTTTACTAATATTTTTCTCGTTGGGTGCTTCTGTAATTTTTATCTTTAAAGTTCAATGAACTTAAATAATTTTGTAAAGCAATCAGCTGTTTTCTTTCTATGCACTTCTTTTCGTTTTTATTGTTCTAAGTTTTACGAGCAAGTATGTAGTTACAACAGAAAAGAAGCTTCGAAATATATTTTGCCTTGGCTTCGTATTATCTTTAATGGCTGCATAAGCCTCACTTATATTCCCAATGCTTGGAATAAGGCCAGAGTGGTCTTCATACCCAAAGCAGGGAAGACATCACATACCACCCCCAAAGATTTCAGACCTATAAGTCTAACGTCATTTCTGTTGAAGACGTTAGAACGGCTACTAGATCTATATTTACGGAGCAGTATCGACCCTGCTCTCTTATCGGCATCACAGCATGCATATAGCAAGGGAAGGTCCGTGGAAACGGCTTTACACTCATTGGTCGGTACCATTGAAAGATCCTTCCTGCATAATGAATTCACTCTAGTTGCTTTCGTAGACATAGAGGGAGCATTTAATAATGTCACGCCACAATCTATACGACTAGAGTTGCGTAGGCTAGGTGTGAACAAAAGCATTACTGATCTTATAGATGAGCTGCTCAACTGTCGAGTAATCTTATCAGACCTAGGTGCGTACAGCGCTGTAAGATCGGTGACAAGAGGTACGCCACAGGGTGGTGTGCTATCTCCACTCCTCTGGAATCTGGTAGTGAACAATGTACTGCTGTCTCTAGAGAAGGAGGGCTGTGTTGTGGCAGCATACGCCGATGACCTAGCAATCGCAGTCAGAGGCAAATTTCCCACTACCATACGCGACGTCATGCAAAGAGCTCTTTGCAAACTCGAGCAATGGGCCAAATCCTGTGGTCTTGGAGTAAATCCGGCCAAAACAGACTTGGTCCTTTTTACAAGGAAACATAGAATTCCGTCTCTCACACCAATCATGCTTAATGGGTCTGCATTGTCCGTATCGGAAAATGCAAAATATCTAGGACTCATTCTTGATAGGAAACTTAGCTGGAAACTTAATATTCTTGAGCGTACGAAGAAAGCGACAGTTGCGCTGTACACTTGCAAAAAAGCTATAGGGAAAAGATGGGGGTTTTCCCCAAATATCGTTCACTGGCTGTATAAAGGGGTCATTAGACCTATACTTCTATATGGAGCATCGATATGGTGGCCTGCTTTGGACAAGGTCACATATTTCAACCAGCTCCAAAAAGTCCAAAGAATGGCATCTATTTGCATCAGTGGTGCTCTGAGAACAACACCGACTGCGGCTTTAGAGACCTTATTACACCTTCTACCGCTTGACTTGGTTGCTAGGCAACAGGCAGCTTGTTCGGCGGTCAGACTTAGGGAAACTGGAGTATGGAAAAGCCTGGGTTCAGGACACGCATCTATACTCTACAAATTCAACTTCATTCCACCAAGGACTGATTATTGTAAACCACTGCTTTCCTTTGATGGAAACTACGGTACGCTTATTCCGCCTAGAACATACTGGAATAAAGGTGCGCCGTGGAAACCGGGGTGTCTTTATTTCTATACAGATGGGTCAAAATTAAATGGCAAGGTCGGGTATGGGGTCTACTCAAAAGAATTAGGGGTATCCTTAGTTCGTAGGCTGCCGGATCACTGTAGTGTTTACCAAGCCGAAATGATGGCGATTAAAGAAGTTGCAACCTGGCTCTCAGAGAACGTCATCTCTAAACGAGAAATACATATTTTCTCGGACAGCCAAGCAGCGATCAAATCGATTGAGCAGGTATCCATCAACTCTAAAGTAGCCAGAGAATGCCGTGCTGCATTAGGCGAAATGTCAAAGTTCTTTGACATCAGCTTAATCTGGGTACCTGGGCATAAGGGCATACGTGGAAATGAAAAAGCAGACGAGCTTGCTAGGAAAGGTACATCGGGGACTCTAATGGGTCGAAACTCGCCGAGCATCCCGATGGCAACTGTCAAAATGCTACTTAATGAGTACACCACATCTAAAGCCAACTCAAGATGGGCTGAACTCTCAACATGCAGAACAACAAGGCTTATCTGGCCGACTCTAAACCCAAAGCGATCGAGAGTCCTTCTCTCGTTGGGAAGATCAGAGGTGGCTACGTTAGTGGCTGTTACCACAGGGCACTGCCTAATAGGCAGACATGCCTCCAGATTGGGAGTCATCACTAATGACTTCTGCAGAAGCTGCAGGGACGAGGAGGAGGAGGAAACTATCTCCCACCTTCTATGTTCCTGTCCCGCGCTTGCGAGAAGAAGGCATAAACATTTGGGGTCATTCTTCTTTTCGGAGCTTGACGACCTGTCGGAGACAAGCGTCAAACGTCTAACAAGCTTTATTAAGAGCTCAATGTGGTTCCACTCGGACTGAAGGCCAAGTGTGCAGCGGTATCACAACGGACCTCACTGGTCTAAGTGAGCTGTGGTACGTGCGTTTTGGTTTTAAGCACGTACAGCGGCTGCCGCCTCAACCTAACCTAACCATGTAGTTACAACAACAACGAAAAATTTAATGAAACTGAGCACGTTAACTTGATCAGTTGTTCAAGTGATCTGCTAAACAAATTGTAAGCACAGAAGTTGTAGAAGCACTGGAGGCTGAAACTTATGCATTCTCTTAACTAAAAGAGTGCAGCTAAATTTTTGTTCCGCGTTTGTGTGTATGTTCACTCTCAACCGAAACGTTTTGTTCTTGGTGTGTGTGGTTGTGCACGCTTGAGTATAGATTTTTTTCTACGTTTGTATGTATGTACTCTTTCAAACTTTAAGCGCACGTTTTAGCTTAGAACATTTTTATGTATACGAAATATGATTATGATTAATATATTGTATGATATACATAAAAACTTGTTCTTTTTGAATTTTAATTTCAGATTATAATGCAATGAATATATTATTTTGTTTTTAATATATAGTACTAATTTATTTATATATATATTATTTTAGGAATATTTATTTTCTTTTAACTATTTTAGGAACTCACTAGTTTGGTATATTTAACTAGAATTTGGTCACTAAGCTAACAAATAAAAACTTTGGTTGCTTTTATATGAATGTTTTAAGCTTATTTTTTATGCTTCAGTTTTAGTAAGAAATAAACTTTTTGATAATGAATTTTAAAATTTGTGAAGATTTCACGTGTAGGTAAAATCATAAAAACTTTACTAGCGAATATGTCTGTCCGACACACTTTTTTATGATTCTGTGTGGTTTTCTTTTTATTCAATTTAAGCCTTTTATCTTGAAATTCTATGTTTTTCCACTAATTTTAAAAATTTAATGTTTTACCACTTCTAATTATTAAATAAATAGGCATAAAACTGGTTTTATGACTTTTAATCTATAATTTTTTATGGAGAAAAAAAATTGACTGAGACCACGAGTTTCTTCGACATGCAACGCACTTGTACTAATACATGAAATATTAAAATAATGCAAACGCACCTGTTAGAGTAAGTTGATAATATGTGAGATGAGTGAATCGCTCCTTGGTATTTGTGAGACCAAAAAATTATGATGATGAGATTTGTCCGTCTATGGATGAAATTTGTTAAGGGATGAAATGCTCAGCTTTTGGAACAGATCTGCTGCTTCCTAGGAATCTGGCTCGAATTGAACCATGAAAATGCGATAATCTTTGAATTGTCGAATGCTTGGGATTGCCAGTCAGAGATAGTTGAAGCAGTAAATCTGTATTGAACTCCAAATCAAGATTTGGTTGATTTGGCCAGGAAGGAAAAAACTGAGTTAAGTTTTCTTATAACAAATTATATTTAGGAGTAATATGTCTTACCAAGGAGGTTGATGAAATATAAGTGAACGAGAAAATGTTCAGTTACAGAAAAAGAAACTGTAACTTCTATAAATATGTTTAGTATTATATACAAATATAGGGTTAAATATATAAATTTAAACTGTGGTGAAATTCGAAAGCGACATCTAACAATTCAATGTAAGCTAACATAATGTGTAGATGAGTTAATATCTTGACATAAACAAAAGGTATGACAAAAAAGAAATCAGAAGTGCACAGGAAAACTTCCCTGGTTTTTAGTGGTGAATAAGCCATGTTGAAAATCTTCGACTTCAGTGTTGCCGTTTGGCTGCAAATCAATTTGGATACTTTTCTCTTTTAAAAATGGATGGATACTTTTATTTGAGCTTCTGTAAAGATATTTTTTAATATGAATATATGTTTTTTTTATGCAAATATATAAAAAAGTTGATAGTTCCTTAAATTGGACAAAAACGTTAAGACAATTTATGACATTGAGACTTTTTTGGGTAATATTTTCTTATCAAAATATGTATTAAAGCCACCTCTTTACAAATAACTTTCAATTTTTGTGATAAACCTTTTAAGTTTTCCTCAGCTGTTTTTTCTGATGTAATTTAATTTTTGTAATTCAAAACTTGCAATAAACGATAAGACTAATAGATTTTCTTAGCATATTTTTCTAATATAGCTACTAAAAAACGAACAAGTTTGAAATTTTAAATTTTATATGCAGTTTTGGAAGGTATCGAGCGCACATTAAAAATATCCATGCTTACTGTTTTAACACTTATTTATCTCAAAACTATTTTTTTTTGGCGATGTGTTGTAGAAAAACAAAAGCTATTCAGCCTAAACATCTGAAATATTTAACTCACAACATCAGTGGATATCGCTAGCAAAGTTTTATTTAAAAAAATCGTATATGTTACACTTAAAACCGGTTAAAAACCCTGTTTTTAAAACTTAAATTTCAAAAGCACGTCCTTCTGTTATTATTTAATAATAATGGTATTCAGTAAAATTTGTTAAGTTCTGCTTAACTGCTAAATTGTTGAAGTTAGCAGCTGTGGATTTGAATGAACCTGCTAAGACATTTTACAATAAAGTGCTAAACTGATTGTCAAAATCGAAAGACAGACTTCTGCAACTATAAAAATATGTTGTTTTAATAACTCGTGTAACCAGTACTCTGTAAAAAAAATGTATTTAAATTTTTATATTACAGTTCGTTAACCCTTTTTAAACATTTGCTATTCAGAACCTTTGAAACGTTTTGCATCTCTACCAACCCCGTTGCAAAGTTTTTATTTTTTTATTAATAAAGAGCAGTTTTTAGACTTTGAAGCTACAAATCAAAAATAATATGGTACTTATTAGAACTCATTCCAAAAACGATTTATCACTTCACTCAATAAGTTTGACGTTTCCAACTTAACAAACGGTCTCGGCTAAGCAAAAATACAAAATTTTGACACGATTTAACGAATTTGTTAAGTTTAGCAAATTAGCAGGGCTTATATGATGTAGTGAATGCCATTAATAATCTTTGTCTTTATTTTGAATACAAATAGAAGAGTGAAAATCTACAATACCGTCCAGGCTCTTATTTTCAAAAAGTATCAAAATAAAAAAATTACTTTTTATGTGGAGTGTTACAATTTACAATAGTATAATTTTTATAAAGTATGTCAAACAAAAGAAAATCAAAACGGGGGCATGCTATGGTTTCTATGGAGATATCAAAAATGTTTTGTGTCACATAAATAAAATAAATAAATAAATTTCATTTGTATTTATTTCCATAATTTCCATAATTAATCTTTGTCTTTGTTGATAGAAACTGAAACTCTACGATACGATGTCAGCGGAGGCGGTGGTGCTTTAAAAAAGTATTGAAAAAACTTTTATTAACGCTCGTTTTGTTTTCTTCTGTTTGACGTTCGTTTATCGCAGCTCGTGAGAAAATAGGTTGTTGTCAAGGCTACCTGAAAAATTTTTGTATCATGCAATATACCTTAAAATTTTAAATATCGTTTTTTATTTTATAGTTTTATACCGTTTTTTATATTAAAAAAATCCTAAAATACATAAAATTTTCGAGCGTTATCGTTAGACGTTTTTATTAAGTACATGTTTTTTCTTGCAAAATTGTTATTAAAGCGTTAAAAATTGGGTTTCATTGTTTGAAAAATTTTAAATTTTGATTTTGTGTTAAAAAAAATGTATATATTATTGATTTTTCGGATTTGATACGTGGATACTCTTTTTTCTAAAGTGGATACATTTGGGACCTTTTCAAGGGTACTTTTTTAACTTCGTCACGGCAACACTGTTCGACTTCACTGTTGGTATAAATTCACCACTAAAAATTTTTTGTGTCAAACAAAGAAAATAAATAAATAAATTGAATGTAAGTTGTAAATAATGTATGCGAAGTAATAAATTCCATAATTAATTAATCTTTTTCTTTGTTGATAGAAAGTCAAACATCACGATATGATGTGGGCAGAGGCGGTGTTGCACTAGGAAACAAACTAAGCTAAACGATGAAGAAAAAATTCTGCCAAAAGTATGAAATCAGCGGCTACCGACCATATCTTTCAGTGAATCAAAGCCGGATTAAATAAAATCGGCATGTTAACTTGGACAAGGTCTGAGACGTAAGTACTGGCGTTCAAGAATTGTACTCTTAATTGTTTAATTCGTTTGTCTCTCAACAGAATTATGCCAGAATTGAAGAAGACCGTGTTGTCTGCTCAGCCTACTCGCATGAGCTGCCCAAATACGGCATTAAGGTCGGTCTTACCAACTACGCTGCCGCCTACTGCACTGGCTTGTTGGTAGCACGTCGTGTGCTCAACAAATTGGGTTTAGACTCGATTTATGCTGGTTGCTCTAAATTTACCGGTGAGGAGTACAATGCTGAACCTGTCGATGATGGACCAGGTGCATTCCGTTGTTACTTGAATGTCGGTTAAGCACGTACCACTACTGGTGCCCGTGTATTCGGTGCAATGAAAGGTGCTGTCGAAAAAATAAAAGGATAAAAAAATATAAATTTGATTTAAGTCCGGCTGATGTTTTCTTATAAAATAGCCAAAAAAATTGTTTTGCTTTTCTTCGGCAAAAAATCAAAAATCCAACTAACTTTAATGTCAAATATCTTTTAATTCATTCTTGTCATGTTGGTTCATCTTTTTTCATTATGGTGCACCGTATCAAATTACATGTTGCTGCAAAATTGTGCACTCCTACAACTACAAACGACGTTTTTATTAACAAAATTCTAAAAGCCCTCAGTGCAAGCGCTTGAGAAATTTAGAAAGTTTTTTGCTTCTCCTGTAAAATCATGAAAAGTGTTGTTACGCCTCTTTGCATTTTAAATGACGATAAACTCCAGCGATGCATTAATATGCACACAAATATTCGTTAAAATAACTTAGATATGATTCGTTTGTGATTATTTTCGTTCATTGTTGGATGATGTATTTATATTGAAATAATATATAGGCACATTTCAATGACAAGTCAAGTGAGAGCTCTACAAATAGCCACCTAAAATGCAAGAATGCGTTACAACAAAATATTAAAAATCGACTTTTTGATTGATTATGATGCACTGTATCAAAATACATGTTGCTGCAAAATTTTACACTCCTACAACTAAAGCCGACGTTTTTATTAAGAAAATTCTAAAAGCCTTCAGTGTGCTTAAGAATTTAGAAAGTTATTTGTTTCTCCTGTATAATCATAAAAAGTGTTTTTACGCTTTCTTGCATTTCCAAAGCTGCGATACATTCATTTAATTTTGCAGAAAATTATATATAAATAAGATTAAAATCTTCTCATTATTACTAATGAATGTCACATGTTAAATTTAACTAATTTTACCCTTCACATTGCCAAATGTAAATTTCCCTTATTCTTGTTGTCACATCGCCTATGTGAGAGTTCTCACACTCGTGTCACGTCACTAGAACTCTGGTATTCTTGTTGTCATGTGACGTGAGTTTGTGCCAGCCAAAGCATGACAACAATAATACCAGATTTCTAGTGACGTGACATGAGTGTGAGGGCTCTCACATATGCGAGGTGACAACAAGAATAAGGGCAATTAACTTGTTGATCGAAATTAGTTTGCTGCACTGGTGTGTCTGAAGATTGATTCGAATGCGAATTCTTGTGCCCCTTTATATTTGTTTTTCTAATTTTTATTGTTAAAGCGTGTTTTGTCCTTTATTGCTCCTTTCCCTTGCTGTTGCTGCGGTTTGGTGTGGGCAGCGGATGTAGATCGGATTTCTGGCCTCAAAAAAATCTCTTGCATTTGTACACAACTGTTGTTTCTTATTCTCCGCCTCTGTGCCTGCAGCTTCTCGTTTTTCCTTTTCCGCAGTGGGCAACATAGCAAAGTAGCGGTCATACGAACTGATGAATTTAATTTGCTCTATCTTTTTCAAATTTCCCTTGACAACTTCATCCTGTAAAAGAGGGAACATATAAGTAGCAATATTTACGATTTAATTTCCCTCAGTTAAGCTTACCTCTGAATTAGCTGAAGTATCAAAGATAATACAGGCAGGTTTAGACATGAATGTATTGTTGATGACCAATTCCCAAATTAACATCGTTGTTTTATTAAGTTCAACAGAATAGGTAAGTCATCTCGAAACTCCTCACAATGTGACAAATCATGTGGACAGTACAATTTGCTGTTGTAGTGTTTTGAGTGGCTTTTATCAATGCGATGCACCACGGCTGTTTCATCAGTTAGCTAAGAAATATAGCAGAAGAAAGTTAAATCAACTTATATTAAAATTGTCTTTTTATTAACCTACCTTCACCAAGGGCTGCTCTCGAGCACGCAGCACAATCTGATGCAACGTACGCATATTCTGACGCACCATTGGAGGGAGGTATCGGATTGCAGCATGACAAAATACCTTGCACTTCACGTGGAAAACTCAGATCTGCAGCATCATATGATTGGCACGTAGCCGTAACTTTTATCTTCCAGACGAGTAACATTATCGCGGCACGCAAAAATCTGGCGCAGCGTGAACATTCGACGATTATCAAATACACGCTTTGACTTACGAAACAGATCCAAATAGATATCCGGCCAAATGGTATGTTTAACATAGCACTTCTTACAGATCTCAGTGGTAGCACGTTGGTAGATGGTCGCCAAAACATTTGTTTGATTGTGCGATGCATCTAGGATATAATTTGTTAAGCGCTCATAGATATTCATCAGAAAGTGTAGATCCACTGCAGTCTTCCTCCTTTTTACCAGCATCACAAAGGATCTGCGCGGGCAAAGTTGCCAAAGCCAATAACAGCACACACATCAATTTTCTGTTTGCCTTTGATTTCTTTGTTAATAATTAATTATTTTAGATTTTCTGCCATTTTTCACACAAGTTTCTTTATAATGAAACGATTTAACTGATAAACACAAAAATTTCTAGTTTAGAAAATTTAGATTTTTAGCATCTGACATTAAACAGCATTGACAGCTATGAGGTGAAAAAAGGTGAACTCACGTACACAATACGTGAGTTTCACAATTTGCAAAACCAATCTCAGATCAGCTGATTTCTGACTGAAAAATCGAAGTTTCCTATCTGGTTATCTGTGGTTTAGACCGCCTGAACGAACGAAAAATTTATCGCGAACAATTTATTGCAATAAATTCTTCGTTCGGAGTACTGTTTAGACCGCACGAACATCAATCGCGAACAAACATTGGCCACCATCTTGTAGGTTCAGGCGGTGTAAACAGCAATTTGTGCATTTGGCCGAACATCAATAAATGCAGGGTTGATTACTTCTTATTTTTATATTAGTACTAAAACTTATACTCCGTTTCTCAACAACAAATGTTTTGCCACTCGATAACAATATATTACTCGTATTAGTTATTATAAAAAAGACATGTGTTTAACTTAAAGGCTCATTTAAGTTTTTCAACGAACAACTCACATTTTTCGTTTGTCAATAAATTTCGTAAATTTTTAGTCAATTAAATAAAAATTGATACCAAATTCTATGCACTTGTTAAGCAAATACAATTGGTACTTTTAGTCGTTCGATTTTTATTTTAAAGAAATACTTTTTATGTTATAACTTTAAGGAATCGCTTTTAGTCACAAATCGATTTTTCAACTATCATTTTAGTTAGTATCCGCATTATTCTAAAATCTTCGATGAAAAACTCAAAGAGTTTCAGCAGAACCTAAAATATTTTTTTATTTTATTTGAACAAGCTATTTTGTGGATTCCTGCTATATTAAATAATATTTGCTGTCCATAAACTTAAAAATTTGCATTAAAAGTTATATAGTTATTATTAAAAAAAAAATTACCTCAAATAAACAGTTGCTTTAAAATTAAACTTTAAATATAGGGATTTTTCGCTTAAAAAACTTTAATTGGCCCTTTGCACAACACAATCATATTGCAGCAAAAGTTAACAGAACAATTTACAAAACAAAACATAAACTACTACATATTTTAGTACTTTTCATAAATTATTCTCTTAAAATACTCCTCTTTGCTACTTTTCTGTTTTTAAACATAGCGCAACATCGGATTCTCCCAAAAAAAACGAAGCTTGTTCGATCAGAGCGAACGAAGGAATCTTCGTTCGTTCGCCCTAATTTACTGTTTACACCGGGCAAACATCGTTCGCGATAAATTTATAGCGAACACTGTTCGTTCGCATGATACAAAGAGCTACAGGTAAAGTATTCCCGGCGCAACAAACAAAATTTACTGCGCACCTCGTCATCGGTGCTCGTCAAATGTGACACTTGATGAATACATTCAAAAGAAAATGTAGAAAAGTGACGAAGATAGCAAAATGAAAATGAACAAACAGTAAAAATTCTGTCAAGCACATCAAGCAACGTTGCCGCTTTTTGTGTAAATCGGTAAAAAGGGGGAAAAGCACCTCTACAAAATATACAAATTTTTCTTCGCAAACAGTACTAAAAAATATATTAACTTTATTTTGGACATGTGCTTTATATAACAATATTTATTTCATTTCAGTAAAACAAGTTTTCATAAGAAAATGTAGGCATTTTAAAATCTTTATACCCTATGAATAAATTATGACTACGTTTTTACCAAGGAGCACCTTGCACGTCACAGCAAAGATGGCGGATATGCGCAATACTTTATCTGTAGTTCTTTGTATCATGGTTGGTTCGGACAAAGTGTTTAAAGGCCCCTATAGACGAGCAACTAATCGCACAACTGGTTAGGGGGTTTCGGACGATCCGACATGTCGGACAGATATGGCATGCTTGACGACAAGTCGGATCATTCGAAAGCAAATAAGACAGTCGGACCGACATAAATAAAAAAAAAAAAATAAACTGGCCATTTCAGCCCTTGGAAGGACTTTGATCTAGCTTCTATTGATCAATTGTGTTGTGCGTGTTATTAAATGTTTGATCACAAATGACCGAGAACTGGACACCTACGTGTTTTATGCCGACTCCGAACGGCTTATGTTCTCAAGAAGCTTTACATGGCAATATTTACTCTCTGAGGTTTGCCATTGTCTGCAGAGAGGTGACGACCGAACAGAAAAATTAATTCAATTGAAAAAACTCTCTGTCTGAGCTGGAATTGAACCAGGGCTACCGCGGTACTTTAGCTTCGGGGCCACGCACGCTACCCACTAGGCTACGGCCGCCACTAGGACCGACATGTCGGACGAAAATCAAAAAGTTTTGATTTTTCTGCCGGTCGGACCGATATGTTGGGCATGTGAACGCAAGTCGATCCGACTTGCTGCATTTTTTCATTTCAATAAAAGCGTCAGCGGGTGAACAGCGACGAAGCGGAAAAATATTATAGAAAAATAATATGAACAACGTTAGAAACATTGAATTATGGATATAATTAATTAAAATTTCTCTAAAGTATGGAAAATTATGGTCAGTTCTAAGGGCATCTAAAAATTGTGAAACTTCGTACCGTTATAAAACAGTTCTTTGCCACAATAAGCCACTCGTTGCAAGGACTACAGGCACTACTGTCTTTGGCGTGAAATACACCAAGCCGTTTATTAGCCACGTCAGCCAGCTCGTAGTATGTCGAACCCATCGTCTTTATCACTTTAGCCTTTTCGAAGACATTCGACAATTTTGCGTTAAAATGCTCAGAGGCTTTGCTATGGGCGAAACTTCTTCGGTAAACAATCTGACCAACTTTAAAACTCACTGGAGAACGAATGTTGTAATTTTTCTCATTCTTTTTTTAAAGCTTACACAAGGGAATTAAAGACTCTTCGCAACAACAGGAATAGGGCATGGAAGAAATATGTCTGTAGCTTAGACTCAAATGACCTAGAAACCGCGTTTGTTTCTGGATTTTGAAAGTTGCTCAGCTACCTTATATAAAAATTATTTAGACAATATTAAGCTGAGAATATTGTTTGATCCAAAGAAATTCTGGGGTTTCATAAACACCAAAAAAAAAAATCTGATGGATTCCCTTCATCATTTAAGACTTTTGACGGATTTACTGACGATCCCGTTATAATTTGTGGCCTATTTGCCACTCTCTTTAAAGAGTCATCCTGTTCAGACTAGTTTTATCCTGATGAAGAGTACTTCGAATATATGAACTCTACACCCAGGGTTTCGTTGGTTTTTATATCCTTTACTTCAGAGGATATTTTAAAATATATTGGATTGATCGATGAGGATTTTAATGCTGGACCTGATGGAATTCCTGCCGCAGTGTTAACACGATGTGATTCCGTTATAAGTCAACCACTGTCCATGTTATTCAATAAATCAATTAGCGAAAGTATTTTTCCACTTTTTTGGAAAAAATCTTTTTTAGGTCCTATTTTTAAAAAAGGTTATAAGAACGATATTAACAACTACAGGCCTATCGCGAAACTCTCGTCGATTCCAAAACTTTTTGAGCGCCTCGTGTATGATCGTGTGAAAATTCACTGTGGGAAGGTCATGACAACTCGTCAGCATGGATTTGTTACTGGCAGATCCACTGTGTCTAATCTCCTCGATTTTACAACGTTTTGCTTAAATTCATTTTATTCAGGTAACCAGGTCGACTGTATTTACACTGATTTTAGTAAAGCATTTGATAAACTGCTACACAACTTAATTCTATTTAAACTAAAGTTAATGGATTTTCCACAATTTTTTGTAAGATGGATTCAATCGTATCTGACAGAGCGATCTTATCAAATACGATTTCGAGGCGTATTGTCTGCTGAATTTATTGCTGAATCAGGTGTTCCGCAAGGTAGCCACCTTGGTCCACTTCTGTTTATTTTAGCCATTAATGATGTAACCCACATCATCAAACACTCTCATCTACTTATCTATGCAGATGACATGAAAATATACAGAACAATAGATGCTAAAGACAATTCAGATTTGCTCCAATCTGATTTGAAATCCTTTGAAATTTGGTGTTCTAAAAACAATATGTTTCTTAATCCAGATAAATGCCAAACTATGACCTTTTCGCGAAAAAGGAATAATTTAATTTTTGATTATAAGATAAAAGATACTGCATTAAGTCGTGTAGATGCTGTCAAAGATCTGGGTATTTGCATGGATTGTAAGCTATCGTTTAACGTTCATATTGATTATATTTGTAAAAAAGCATCTTCTATGCTCGGGTTTATGAAACGCTGGGCCAAAGAATTTAATAGTATGATCACAACTACAACGCTGTATTATGCAATTGTGCGACCTCACTTAGAGTATGCAAGGCAAGTTTGGTCCCCAAGTTACAATGTACATGTTGAACGTATAGAGAGAATCCAAAAACGTTTTGTTCGGTTTGCTCTAAGGGGCTTAAGTGCAACTGACACTTTAAATCTTCCTCCTTATGAGGATCGTTTAAAACTATTAAAAATGCAATCCTTAAATGAGAGAAGGAAGTCTGCTGATATCGTCTACTTACACCAACGCATAACTGGTGTTTTCGATTCACCGGAATTCCTAACTCTTATAAATTTTAACACTAACCATAGAAACAGTAGAAACGCTAACAATTTAATTTACTTACCTTTTAGTAGCACAAATTATATGGCTACTGCTCCATTACATCGCATGAGTACCTTTGTTAACAACTGTAGCTTTTTTGATGTTAACTTATCGAAAGGTCAACTCAAAAGTAGATTGAAAACTAATGTATTATTAGATCTATGTTAACGCATGGTTAGTTGTTATGTCTTGTGTTGTCCCTGAGCCCAACCCATATTATGGTGGGTAAATTTTTCTCACTTTGGATTGTTTTGAACCACTTTTATCTATGTATATCGTTGAGATATTTCTATGATATTAAGTTGGTTCTTAAGATAGTCTAATGTGGAGAAAGTGCGAAAAAGCTTTAGTAGCTGAACTCTGTTGTTATTGCATGTTTTAAGGCTTGATGCAAATTCTCTCGCACTTGTTCACGAATCAACTCAGTTCTCTCTTCAGGTTTCACTGCTGCTATGGGATCGTCCAGCATGTTTAGCTTTTGCAGAAGCTCATAGATTTAAGCATGACATATATTATTTTGTCCGAAAGCAACAAAATATGGTGAAAAACCTGAAGAAGAGTGAACTGAGCTGCGCTGCGAAGCGCTGCACTTATGGCGAATAAGTTTTCATCCCAATCTTTTTGGTCTGGGTGAATGTATACGCGAACAGCCGGGATTATTGAACGATTCACGCGTTCGATAGCGTTAGCTTGAGGAGAGTAATTTGCAGGTTTGAGAGGAGAGTGCAATAGATTAGATTTAAATTGAACGCTAGAGGTTATGATTTTGGGGACACCAAAAATGGCGAAAACTCGCTTCTCTAGAAAATCGACAATTTTTTTTGCGGTAAACGTCCGAATTCGTTCCAAGAAGTGAAACTTCAAGAGGTGGTCAAGCAGAATCATGAGATCCGCGTTCCCTGAGCATGACCTGGGGTAAGACCCTAAAAGGTCCACGTAAAGTCTCTGAGAGATTCGAGTAGAAGTTAGTGGTTGTCCCATGGGTGGACGAAGTATGTAGTTGGGTGCTTTGGTCATTTCGCAAACCTCGCAAGCTAGAACGTAATAACGTGCTTGTTTTGCCGTTCGTGGCCAAAAATAGAACAATTTCAAGTGGGTAAGCTTTTTGTGAATCCCACCATGAGAAATCATTGGGTGATCATGAGCGTTAACAATAAAAGACATTCTCGATTCCCTAGGCACAAAGAGTTTCCATGACTGTTCTTCTTGGGTAGGATCACCGCTTGCAAATTAACAGCGCTTGTAAAATAAACCGTTCACTACTTGTTTCTCTGGCTGTTGGTCATTACTTTTTTGAAATTCGTCAACCAGTATAAGATAATTTTCTGTTTTAAAACATGCAGAAGAAAAATCAAAAACTGGCCAAGTCGTAACCGCATTCTCTGACAATTCTGGAATTTCAACATTCTCAGGCAGATGCAGTCTTAAAAAAAAGGAACCATGTTTTCGCTACCTTTGCGATGAATGATTTTATATTTGGAACCTTGGAGTTTTAGTTAACAGCGAGCAAGTCTGCCATGCAAGTCGGTTTGGACCATTAACCATTTTAAAGATGCGTGATCGGTTATCACTTCGAATTCATGCCTTTCGAAATAAGCTTTGAATTTTTTATGGCCATGACCGCTGCAAGAAATTCCTGCGACATATACGCTATCGGGACTTCATTTTCATCACATTGAGCCAAAACGGCTCCGACTCCATTTTGAGAGGCATCGCATTGTTTTGAAAATGGACGCGAAAAATCAGGGCTGTGAAGCACTAGTGCATCGCACAAACTAATTTTTGAAGGTCTCAAAGGCTGCTAAAGACTCATCAGTCCAAACAAATTTCTTCGCTTTCTGCAACATGTTGGTTAACGGTGTTGAAATGAACGCGTAATTGAGTACGAACCGTCGGTACCATCCACAAACGCCTAGAAATCGACGAAGTTGTCGAACTTTTTTCGGCAAGGGAAAGTCGCGTATCGCTCGCACTTTTTCGGGATCGGTATTTATGTTTCCATGCCCAATCATGTGACGAAGATAGTGAATTTGCTTAAGCAAAAACTGGCTCTTTTAATGCAATTAGCTACCTCCATAAGTAAAGTTATGTAATCGTTAAACGTCTCTGTGATCAGCAACAAATTGTCAAGATAGACAAACGCCTTTGGTCTCAAGTGCGCTGGTATGACCTTGTTCATCAACCGGGACATCGTCTGCTGCGCGTTACAGAGGCATGGTAACGAACTGCTACAAAGGTCGATTAGGCACCGTGAAGGTTGTCTTCTCCTTTGACGCTGCATCTAACGGAATCTGCCAGATAGCGTCCTTTAAATCGAGGCTCGAAACAAATTGAGCTTTTGGAAACCTACTGAAGCATCCTTCACTGTAACGTCATTGACCTTGCGCGCATCGAAACATGACCTCACATTGTTTGGTTTGACTAGCAGAGACACTGGAGATGACCAAGCGCTCTGAGACTCCTCAATCACACCAAGTGCCAACATGCGGTCGACCTCAGCGAAAATAAGCTTTTCGACATCAGGAGACTCCGAGAAATTGTGTTGTTTGATTGCCTTCGCATGCCCTGCGCCAGTGACGTGACTAATCAAGCTGGTGCGACTTAAGCCCTGTTTTGAAAAATACGGAAAATTTAAAATAGTTGCGTTAAGCCTAGCTTGGTAACGAGAAGTTAACTCATGGTGGTTGAAATAAACTTCGCTTACGCCGCTAACGAGAGAGCAGTTGTAATTTTCCAGAAAGAGATCTCCTGTCAAGCCAAAAGCTTTCACGAAATCGACTCCCAAATACAAGTCTTGAGACAAAGTTGGAACAATCAAAAATTTGAATAGTTTGGTGACTCCTCTAAAGGCGATATGGGTTTGACAACTCCAGCCGAAGAATGATTCGTCTTGTCCGCCATCTTAAGCTCAATCTAATACCTTTGTCACTTTAATTGCTCGATAGACATGTAACAGTAGTTTTATCTTATGGCTGAGGTCAGCTCAGCCGTGCCAGGATCGAGTGAAAGATCCACAAACTTTCATCAAATGAGAACGCAGATGGTGTTGGTTTTAATATTACAATTTCAAGTTTTATTGAGACTTGTTCCTTAATATTACTTTATGCAGCGTAACGTCAGCAGTTTGGGTAAGAGTGAATGTAAGCGGTCTAATGGTCGGAGGTTGTAGGTCCAGCTGGCGGCAAAATTGGTATTTGGTTAATCGGTGAATCGATCATCAGCAATCGGTAATTCGGTAATCGGTAGATCGGTAAATCGGAAGATCGGTATTCGGTGAATCGGTAATCAGTAATCGGTAATTCGGTAGATCGGTATTCGGTAGATCGGTATTCGGTAGATCGGTATTCGGTAATCGGTGGATCGGTAAATCGGTGAATCGGTAAATCGGTGAATCGGTTATCAGAAATCGGTAGATCGGTAATTCGGAAGATCGGTATTAGGTGAATCGGTGAATCGGTAATCAGTAATCGGTAATTCGGTAGATCGGTATTCGGTAGATCAGTTTTCGGTAATCGGTAGATCGGTAAATCGGTGAATTGGTGAATCCTGCCAGGGCCCCTAAAGCGAAGATCGGTATTCGGTAGATCGGTAAATCGGTGAATCCTGCCGGGGCCCCTAAAGCAAGACTCGTGTCCTGAAAGAATCTGAAGTAATGCTCCTCATTTAATATTTTTAGAGACAATCATGGTGGAAAAACCTCTATGAAGTTCGCACCATGCAAATATATATAATCAATAAACAATTTAATAAAGGTATGCCGACTGCGTTGGAGGAACCAAATACTGGTTCTCACCGCAAGTGCGACGTCTAAAACAGGTACTCAAAGCGAAGAACCAGCAAGCTGGCTCGCCATTGAGCTACTGCGGGCGAGATAAAATAAACAAAACAACAAACAAAAGTATGCCGACTGCGTTGGACGAACCGGAGACTGGTTCTCACCGCAAGTGCGACGTTTCGAACAGAGACTAAAAGAAAAGAACCAGTAAGCTGGCTTGCCATCTAGTCCCTGCGCCAAAACCCCCTTAGAGTATGCCGACTGCGTTGGACGAACCAAAGATGGTTCTCACCGCCGGTGCGACATCTCAAACAGAGACTCAAAGGGAAGAACCAGCAAGCTAGCTCGCCATTGAGTCACTGCGACCAAAAATGTAGAGTATGCCGACTGCGTTGGACGAACCAAGTATTGGTTCTTACCGCAAGTGTGACATCTCAAGCAGAGACTCTAAGGGAAGAGCCAGCAAGTTGGCTCGCCATAGAGTTACTACTTCGAGCTTACCTGAAGTAATGCTGCTTTGGTTGGTTTTGTGTCGCCCTTTTATTTGATATGGCATGAAAACCAGTTGGGAATTATACGTTCAGTTTTGTCTTTGGCCTGCCTGGCTATGCATAGATAGGTGGTGTGCGTATTAATTAGTGGCTCATGCAGTAGTGCGGTTGTGTGTTGTCAATTAGTTTTATTGAGTAGGTATGTAGCGTGTGTTTGTTTCTATGGTCTGGTGTCGTAGTGCGGTTGTGTGTTATTGCTGCTGTTGGGTCTTAGTTGGGAACAACTGCAAGAAACATGAAAAAACAACAGTTGTTCTCTTCTTCATGTACTCAGTTTTCTTTTCTTTACTCATGTACATACATTCATATTATTGTTCATTGCTTAATAATTGACTTTAACTTAAACTTGATTTCTAATAAACAGTCAGTCATAGATCGACCAACCAACAGAAATTATCACGTATTTATTCTTTTAATTTTCTTTGAAGTTTCATATTAACTCATCGCTCAATAATTCGTTTAAACTTTTCGCATAGTCAGAAAAAGCTTTGATTCTTCATTTTGGCGCCCAACATGGGGCACGAGTTAATTTCGTAACAATATTAATAAAATTAAAATTGTTTTCACTTATAATTTCATGTTTATTACTTTACATACGTGTGACTGCAACGACCTTCGTCATCGGTTAAGCCACGCATACATCATCTCTTCGCCTACGCACTGCTTCAGGCAAATTAAAATTCGACTTCATCGCCTTTCACCGACGATTCAGTTAAAATTTCACCCTTCATTTGCTCTTCGGTTAGCTGCACCTGGCGCCTCTAAAAGCATTCGGATTGTCAGTTACATCAAAAACAACAAATCTTCGCTATTGCACGCGCAACTTCTGAATTTTCACTGCCTTTGGAAACAAGTTGTCATTGCTTTTTTTTCGCATACGTCGTCATCGTATTAGTTCTGCAAGTTTATGTTGTTTTTGGACAAAGACAATTATCGTGCATCAGATGCATTCGTTACTTATTTTTGTACAGCAGTCGTCGATTTGGTTTGAAGCATACATAACTACATTTAACGAAAGAAATATTGATTTAATATTGCATTGCATATACAATTTGTTGTATACGAATTAAAGTCAATCATTAAAAATGTTCCTTGAAGACTTAAAACAACAGCGGTCTTCTACCCGCAAGAATATAACTCGCATTAAAAACATTGTTGAGGCAAGTGAAAATGCATCTGGTAAGGTTCTGTCGTCTATTGAATTAAAATGCCGTCTAGGAATCGTAGAATCCTATTTTAGGCAAGCTCTAGGTTTCCAAACACAAATTGAGAAGCTCAATCCTGAAGACAGTGGACGTGGTGACCTTGAGGATTTATATATCACGGCAAGGGCCGCTATCCACGTGCAGCTTGGAGAAGAATTGCATGAAACAACTTATCGTGATGGTCAAATTTCAATTCCTACAGTGCAGTCTAGGCTGCCAGCATTGAAGTTACCAGTTTTCAACGGCAAATATTCGGACTTCAACAATTTTATGACATCGTTTAAGCAGACCATCGAGCGTGAGGCAGGGTTATCGAATATTGAAAAATTCAACCATCTACTCAACTGCTTACAAGGTCAGGCTCTCGAAACTATTAAAGCTCTTCATGTAACTAATGAAAATTATCCGAAGGTATTATCTAGATTGCAAGATCGCTACGATAACAGTACCCTCATTTTCATGGAAGGCATCAAATCGCTATTTGAGCTACCTTCTGTTGCAAAGAAAAGCGCTTCACGGTTACGCAGTCTTATTGACAATGTCTCAGCGATATATAGTTCATTATTATCCATAGGCAATGATAAAAACATTTCGCACTTAATGCTTATATCATTGGTAATGAACAAGGTTGATGACGAAGCACACAATAAATGGAAGGAGCCATTAGATTTCACTGCCCTGCCCTCATGGGAGGAATGCGTAAAGGTTCTTGAAAGGCGTTGCCGATTTCTTGAATCTGTTGAAAGCTCTCAAGGACATACCGAACGAAAGTTAAATGGACGGCAACACGAAATTAAAAATCGATCTAATCGAAAGGGTTTCACGTTTTCGTGTACTAAGCGATCTTGCGCTCTTTGCTCAAGCGCTTTTCAAGTAGTCTGTAATTGTTTTCGTTGTAAACAGATGAATGCAACTGACAGATTCAATAAAGTTAAAAGGATTATTGGATTATGTGTTAACTGCTTGTCAAACACCAAGTATCAACTTGTTCATCTGCGTTCAAATGCAAGACTTGCTCGCGCTCACACCACAGTCTTTTACACCGCTCTTTTTTGCCTGTTCCATCTACTGGTCAGCCTTTGTCGTCGTCAGCTTCATCTTCACCATCATTGTCGTTCGAACAGGCTGTTGCACCAGAAGGCACAGCCACTGCACATACCCATCAGGACAAATCATCACAAGAACAAGTCATACTTGCCACTGCCATGGTACTAATTAGAGACTATTCAGGCTGCTTTCATTTGGGAAGGGCCTTACTCGATTCTTGTTCTCAAGTAAACTTCATAACTGAAGAATTTTCACAAAAACTACGGTTACCTAAGGAAAGATATCGCATCGAGATTCAAGGCATTGGAGATTCAGTAACGAATATAAAACATAAGACATCAACCACTATCAGGTCTCGTGTGAGTGGTTTTGAATTACCTTTGTCATTCTATGTTACTTCTAATATTGCATATCAGCCAGAATCCGAGATAGACGTCTCGTCATGGAATCTACCATCGAATATCACATTAGCTGATGAACACTTTTATAACCAAACGTATAGACTTACTCATCGGCACGGAACTTTTCTTTGATATTCTTCAAGTTGGTCAGATAAGGCTCGGTGATGGATTACCCTCATTACAAAAGACTCTACTAGGTTGGGTAGTGTCTGGACGCTACAAATCGTTGGCGAGTAAAACATCGTTCAACTTGTTTGCTAAGTTGTAATGACTCAATAGACAGGAACTTGGAGTTTTTGTGGAAGCTTGAGGAGGTTGCACCGGCTGCTATGTGGACTAGTGAGCAGCAACGTTGTAAACTTTTGTACATGCAGAGCGTTTATAGAAACAACGCAGGCAGAATCGTCGTGAGATTACCATTCAAGGAGGACCCTAGTTGTCTTGGTGAATCATATACTGTAGCGCTGGTGAGATTTCACGCCCAGGAGTGTCGTTTATCACGCTCACCAAACCTTAAACCTCATTACGTAGCATTTATGAAGGAATATTTTGAGCTGGGCCACATGAGTATAGTGGAAAGGCCAAACTTTTCTACACCTCATAATTACGTGCCTCATCATTGCGTTATGAAACCGACGAGCTCATCTACTAAACTTCGCGTAGTGTTTGACGCATAGTGTCAAACCACTTCACAAAAATCATTGAACGATATTCTTCTTGTTGGACCAACACTACAGAACGATCTAATCATTTTGCTTCTTCGCTTTCGCTTATATCGCTATGCCATCACCGCAGATATCGTTAAGATGTAAAGGCAGATCCTCGTTGACCCTGATGATTGTAAATTTCAGTATATACTCTAGCGTAATTGTACTGAAGAACAGATTCACACCTATCAATTAAATACGGTAACGTATGGTACAGCTCAGCACCATATCTGGCTATTCAAAGCATTAACTACTTGGCTGTTAAGTACTCTTCTGAATTCAAAGTAGGCGCAGACATAATCAAATCTTCATTCTACGTTGACGACCTTTTGTGTGGTGCCATCAAGACCATCAAGAGTGTCTGATGATCTATCGCAAATTAAAAACGAGGTACCGCAAATTTTAAAATTAGGATGTTTTGAATTGGCCAAATGGCATTCAAATAATATGGATTTCATGAACGATAGCACTCTTAAGGATCTTAACCTTGGCGACGATTTAATCAGCAACACTCTAGGTATAAATTGGGACCAATCTCAAGATGTTTTCGTGTTTACCTTTAAGCCCAAGCAACCACTTGAAAGTCGAGTTACAAAACGAACACTTTTATCGATCGCCTCTTCATTATTTGATTCTCTTGGGCTTGTAGCGCCAATATTTGTGAGAGCAAAAGATATTTTGCAGAAGTTGTGGCTGCTTAAGCTGAACTGGGATGAATCAGTTCCACAAAACATGCAGTTGGCTTGGAAGAACTTCCTTGAAAATATGGCTCACCTCTCTAAACTCTCAATACCACGATATTGTCTCTCAGTTGAAAGTAAACGCAACTCTAAAATACAGCTTCACGGGTTTTGTGACTCCTCTATTCGAGCGTATGGATGTTGTTTCTATATTTGTTCAAAAGATGCCTCAGGCCAGGTTACATCTGAACTTTTTGCAGCCAAATCTCGGATTGCACCAATTAAAAAGCAGTCACTTCCTAAACTAGAGCTCTGCAGTGCGTTGCTCCTTGCTCGTTTTTATGATAAAATTAAAACACTTTTCCACATCCGTACTACCAACGTGTACCTCTGGACGGATTCTCAAATTGTCCTGCATTGGCTGGGAGTACATTCGGCTATTCTTTCAACATTCGTTGGTAATCGAGTGTCTGAAATTCAAAATCTGACAGTAGATGTAAGGTGGATGCATGTGCCAACAGAATCCAATCCAGCAGACATAGTTTCAAGAGGCTGCACCGTTCCAGAAATACTAAACTCCATTTGGTTTAAAGGACCTTCATTTTTGCTGCGAGATATTAACCAGTGGCCAAAAAATAAGTGCAATGAGCTAAATATGGACGAAATAAACAAAGAAAAAAGAAAGTCCGTCTTTAAGGTAACCACCAATGAAAATTACATTTTAAAGGTGGTCGATAAGTACAGTTCCCATATCTTTTGTTTACGAGTCATTGCCTGGATGCTACGCTTTAATCAAATACTTAACAAATCAGCCAGCAGAAATTTTGACACAAATAGTTCTTCGCCACAAGAGTTACAATGCGCTTTGTATTGTATAGTCTGGAATTTGCAGCGCCAACACTTCGCTGATGAAATAAGCTTACTACAGCAAAATAAACCAATTAACGGACCGCTCAAATATCTTAATCCCTTTCTTCAAAACAATTTTGGATTTAGTTTACTGAAGGTCGGAGGGCGGCTCGAGCTGGCAGATTTACCGGATGGACAGAAACATCCTGTCCTCCTTCCCCGAAAATGTTATTTTGTTGAAAGGTACGTGCGATATTTGCATATAACAAACTTTCATGCAGGGGCAAAAGCTTTGGTTGCACTCATGCGTCTTCAATTTTGGGTAATCAATGCAAGAGATGTTTCACGCCGTGTTGTAAGATCGTGCGTTCATTGCGTGCGATATAGGCCAAAATTACAACAACAATTGATGGGCAATCTTCCTGTGGATCGCCTTACGCCATCAAGGCCATTTGCTTGCTGCGGTATCGATTTCTGTGGACCTGTCAACACTTATCTACGCATCAGAGGCAAGGCACCATACAAGACGTATGTTGCCATATTCGTTTGTTTTTCTTCAAAGGCGGTCCAAATTGAGTTCGTGTCCGACTTATCTACTGCTGCATTTTTGGCAGCATTGAAACGGATGATTGGGCGAAGAGGCTTACCAACTGATATTTATTGCGACAACGCTTCCAATTTTGTGGGTGCCAGCAGATTGTTAGCTGAACTCAAGACTTTCTTATTTGACGCTAAAAACCGGAACGCTATCATTAAGTATTGTGCTAACGAATTTGTAAATTTTCATTTTATCCCACCTAGGGCACCCCACTTTGGAGGCTTATGGGAGGCTGCCGTGAAGGCAGCAAAGGGCCATCTCATCCGGAGTGTAATGAATGCACGTCTAACATTTGAGGAACTGTGCACTACGTTAGTTGAAATAGAAGCAGTACTAAATTCGCGTCCAATATCACCGCTTTCATCGGATCCGAACGATTATGAGGCGTTAACACCTGGAGAAATGGGCACGCATAACCGCCATTAAGCAATCATTTTGGAAACAATGGTCACGTGATTATATCAACAGTCTATAAGCACGAACCAAGTGGGCAGATGATCATCCCAATGTTACGAACGGAAAAATGGTGATTATTCATGAAGATCATGTACCTTCACAACGTTGGGTACTAGGACGCATTATCAACCACATTCCTGGGAGAGATTCGCGTGTAAGAGTCATCGATATACGAACGCCCACGGGAATCATTCGACGTTAATTTCACAAAGTAGCAATATTGCCTGCTTGAAAGTCATTTCAAGGGGCCCGGGATGTTAGGTCTTAGTTGGGAACAACTGCAAGAAACATGAAAAAACAACAGTTGTTCTCTTCTTCATGAACTCAGTTTTCTTTTATTTACTCATGTACATTAAGGCGCCTC